>PVIY010014613.1:0-56054 GCA_004026745.1 Myrmecophaga tridactyla
CTTTGACTCTAGAAGAAATAGATGACCTCAACAAACCAATCACAAGTAAAGAAATTGAATCAGTCATTAAAAAGCTTCCCAAAAAGAAAAGTCCAGGACCAGACGGCTTCACATGTGAATTCTACCAAAAATACACAAAGTTAAAATTGTGCACTTTTTGCCTCAATTTCAATTAGGGTGCCAATTTCTTAGTTATCAAATACTAAATTGAATATGAAATGATTTGCCTTATACTAACCTCACAAAGGAAATTTCGGTGAACTATTTCAAAATCATCTCTGTCAACCTCCTGCCTAAGAAACCTAAAGGGGCTATGGCTTAGTGATGGTGAAGTTGGGATGTGCCTGCAGTCTCATAGGTTGTCAGGGCAAGGGATTCATAACTGCATCCCTGGACCAGATATAGGCCCTGTGAGGGGGTGAGCTGGTGTGACCCCATCTCTGATTCTACCTGAAGAGGAGAGTATGGTAAACCCAGGATGTCTTGGCACTGAAGAAGGATTTGCAGACCACCAATTGGAACAGAAATGCATCCACCTGGGAGAAGTGACCTTCCAGAGAGAATCCCTGTCTCTCCCACCACAGAAATTTCCAAAAAGCCAGGAAGGCACCTATGAAGAAGTCATATTATAATGTTTGCCAGAAACAGAGAATGTAAAGACAGTCTGTGATGGTACTGGTTCAAATAGACATTCCCTGTCCCTTATCAGTCCTCCATCCCGTCCTCATCAGAGGGTCAGAAATCAGTTGGTGAGCTGGCGTTGGGGTGGGGGGCACAGGATGAACAGTAAGAGGAGGAGAACCAGGGAAGAAGCCACCCCTGCTCCAGCCTCCCACTGCACGCTTCCAGGTACAGCAGGCCTGAGCTGGGGGCCAGCAGAAGAGAGGATGCCATCTCAGAGCTCAGATTAATATCTGCAGCTGACTTTCTAATTTCTGTTGAGGCAGTGTTTATTATTGAAGGCCTGTCACATAAACGTACGAGAAAAATTATCAGCCTGACAGAGTCTTCATCCACAGGCAGAGCAGGATTTCCCCACTCTTTTGGGTTGATGACAGACAAACAGGAAGTTGTCATTTGATTATACCACAAGCTGTGTTTGTTCAACACAGTGGTTATAGCAACAATGACAGTTTATTGAGTACTCATGTACTGGGAATTCTGCTGGATTTTTTCCTTTTATTCTATTTTATTTACTCCTTACAAAGCATCACTATTATATCTTTTTCTTCAGTTGAAGAACTCAAAGCTCAGTGAGGTTAAACGATTTGCTCAAAGTCTCACAGTCGTGAATCTCAGAGTCATGGTCAGGAAAAGGGCTATTGGATATTAATGTTGCAGCATGTAATCACTATGCTAGGCCCCCTCTCTCTCTGGACAGGGTCACTTGAAATCATCCCTCAATACTCAGTTCAGGACAAATTTCCCCCAGAAAGCCTTCCTTGACTACAAAGGGAAGGCTAAGTTGCTGTGCCCCTGCGGTTCCCTGCATGTACTTCGACCATGGTACTTAACCACAGTGTTATGAAGGTATTCACCCACCTGTCTGTCTTTCCTACTTGTCTTTACGTTTTTGAGGCCAATTATTATGTTGTATTCATCTCAGTCTCTCTAGCACTTAGCACTTGGCACCTGTGTTAACAAAATCATAGGGAGAAAGATAACCAAAGGGAAAAGGCAAGTCAACTTTTGTCAGAGTATATGTTCCTGTGGGCTTCATCACCCTAAAAGAAAACTCACTGATTAAGCCTACAGTCTTTAGCGTCTGGCTACTTGGGTTTAAATCCCATTTAAAAGTAGGGGATAATTAAGCCTATGGCATCAATAGATGTGAGTATGAAATGAATTAATTAGTAAGTTGTTTAGAACGGTGCTGAGCACATTAGTAGAGCTCAATAAATGTTTCCTGTTATTGTTATTAGGATAACTATAGAATGAATATTAACCAAACTGCTAGATGAACTAGACAGTTCCCGAATTTTACAAACGTGTTCCAAATGTTCACTGATCTGTTACAAGAATGATTAATTCCTAATAAGTTAATGCAAGTTTATTTATGTTCCTATTATGCTGCACTATAAATCCTGACAACCACACAGAAAAAGGAAGGAAGCAAGACTGAGTGTTGATCATAGAGAACAAAGACAGGTCTTGGCAATACTTTTAAATTGCTTGTAATTTCTCACTTCTTCCCTCCTTTTTGAACAACTACCTCTTTGTTAAGAACCCAAGGTTTCCAACCCAGTGCCCTTAAGTTACCTGAGTTCCAGGAGAGTGTCAAAAACTCAGGACAGGTTGAACTTCACTGCCGAGGCCCAAAATGATGGGAAGCCCACACCATTAGACGAGAAAAAGAGAACTAGAGGCTGAGGCTGGCGACCTAAGCCACACCTCAATAGGTGTGGACTCACTTTCTCCTTCTGGAAGACGGGGGGTTATCTGACTTCACATGATTAGCAGATATTCTCCACACCCTCATCCCAAAGCTGAAGAAAGAACCTGCAGGATAGAGCCCTGAGACCTACAAGTTGTGTGAGCCCAGAGTTGGGGCAGATTTTTGGGTACCCGGGTATAAACTGTACCACTAAATTCCAGACTCAAGGTCACCACAGGTTCTTTCCTGTGTATAGTATAGTACATACTGTCTCCAACATTCATTTAGCCTTTTTGGTCATATCATAAAATTCTACCAGACTCCATCTTGTGCCTCTGCGAAAGCTTCTTAACTGATCTTCTTACCCTATATCCCACCAGCTTACCCTATACCTTTAGTTTAGTCTTCCTAAAACAATATGTTCAATAGTGTAACTCTGCTGGTTTAAAACATTCATTTCTTCCCAGTTGGCTACAGGAAAAAGCTCCAAATCTTTGTTCAGCCAAGACCTATCTTGTTTTGCTCCATTCAAAAAAAAAAAAATGTTTCATAAGGACACTCTGCTCCAGTCAAATGAATTACTCATTCTGAAACTTGCCTTAAGCTAGCTCAGCTACAGCTACTGCTCCTGTGGTTCCACCCTCTTGGACTGTTCCCCTACACTTATTCAAAGCTAGCCCATGCAGGTTTCATCCCTTCCGTAGGACTTCCTGGACCTCTCACCCAGCCTGAAGTCATTCATCTAACATTCATTCTTTCAGTCAATAAACATTTATAGCTGCCCATATCCCTGGCACTGTATTATGTGCTAGGAATACGTCAGTGAACAAATGAGACAAAAATCCATGCCTTGTAAAGGAAACAAGTAAACAAGACAAATAAATGAAATATATTTTATGTAAATATAGGATAAAATTCTACAGGGATGAAATAAAACAGGGAAAGGGGAAGTGGAAATTTGAGGTAGGATATAGCTTTAGATGGAGTAATAAGCAGGGGGATGCATCACATATGTTTCCTTGATACTAAAAACTTCTTATACACATTGAAGGCCTTCTGCTATAAGCATGTGCGATTCCCTACCTAAAAGTTTTCTCTGACCACAGGAGCCTACTTGACTTACACACAGGGTAGGTCAAAAATGCCAGGAATTAACATTCCTGGGAGCATCCCTCAACCAGCATCTAATGGGAATTGGTGGATAAATACCACTCAGATGGGACAACTCTGATGTGTGTTCTGTACAGTGCCACAGAGATCCCAGTGGGATGTGAGCCCTAGCTGATTACACAGTTTACCTGCTCATTAATGCACTCTGAATTATCTTTCTTCCATCTGTCTCATTTCCCCATTTTCTTACTGCTGTTCCAAGGGTTCATCTCCCAAATAAACTACTTGCTCCAAAATTCTTCTATCTGAATTTGCTTCTAAAGGAGCCCAGCCTAAGATAGATTGGGTGGTCAAGGAAGGGTTTACTGTAGGAGGTGAAGGACCAAGCCATGAAGCTAACTTGGAGAAGAACTTTAAGGTAAAGAAAATAGCAAGGGTAAAGGGCTTGAAACAGTAGCTCTCCTGTTCAAGGAACAGTGAGTCAGAATATAGAAATAGCTGAGGTCGGAGAGAATGGGGTCCAGCTCATCTAGGATCTTGTAGGTCAACATAATCGAAGTGAGATGGGAAGCCATTGGAGGAGATTAAGCAGAATTGTGACATGATCTGACTGGTATTTTAAAAAGATCACTTTGGTTGCTTGACTAGTTGAGACAAGAATAGAAGGAGAGAGATAGGTTAGGAGGAAGTTGCAGTAATCTAGGTGGTTATTGATAGTTTGAGAACCATAGTGGAAGTAGCAGAAGGTGTGAGAAGTGGTATAATTATGGGTAAAATTTGAAGATAGAGCCAACAGAATTTATTGCTAGATCTAATATGGCATCTAAGAGAAACTGAAGAGTCAAGGATTTTTCCAGGATTTTTTTGCCTAGGCAACTAGAAAAGTGGTGGTGCCATTTGCTAAGATAAGGGAGATTGCAAGTGGAGCAAGTTTCAAGGTGAAAATTAGGAACTTAGTTCTAGACATGTTGTAGACAAGCATGTAGAGATTTGAGTAAAACGTTGAATAAACAAAGCAGGATTTAAGGAAAAATGTTCATGCTGGAGATAAAAGTTTGTTGTCCAGCAGCATGTAAATTAGATTTAAAACCTTGAAACCAGATCTGATACCCAACAGAGTAAATGTAAAACAAACAACAAAAAAGGGGTGTGTGTGGTGGGGGACAGACTGCCCCTCAGCTACTTCAGGGTTTAGAGATGAGTGAGGTCAACCAGTGAAGGAGACTTGAGAAGGAGCAGTCAGAGTAAGGGGTAGAACCAGAAGGGTGTGGAAACCCAAAAGACAGAAGAAGGAAGTGTTTCTGTCAAATGCTACACACAGGTCAGGAAAGTAAGCCCCTCTATCTATTCACATCTAAAGCAATTGTTTTCCGCATAACTAAATTAGCATAACTAATCATGAACTTCCTTCTGTTGCGATCACTTCTACCAATTGCCTTGAAATATATCTTGGATTGTTATTTGGCTCTGTATGTGATCATAAGTTATTTTCTTGACCAAATTATAAACTCTTCTGGGACAAGACAATGCAATCAACTTCCTTGATTGCCAAACAGAACTCAGCAGAGTGCTTTGTATGCAGTAGGCATTTGACAAACATTTCATCTTTTAATTTGCAAATTCAACTGAAATATCACATTCACCATGAAATATTACCCAGTTAATGTGCCTGAAAGTGATCTGCCCCTTCTTTGAACTCCGGTCGCCCTTATGATCGGTATTTATCAATTATTGCTTTGCATTGCTAGTTATCTTTTTATAGCGATAAATGTTTTATCACCTCTAATGAGGGATTCTTATTTTTTTAATGGCAAAGAATGTGTCTGATAAATCTTATATCCTCCAAATGACCTAAAGTTAATTAATTCACTCATGTAATCATTGACCCCTTCTGCATCTAAAATGCCTTATATCAGTGCTTATTAATAAAATACTTGTTTTCCCAAGATGTGCTTCCTTCCTGACCCTCTCCTATTTACTGTCCTGTTCTAAGGCACACAGTTATGTTGATCTATGCCTAAGTAAAGCTGCCCTGGCATCTCTAGCATTTTATTAGAGAGGTTTATGGCCTCATTAGAGTAATCACAGCCTCTGGAATTTTGTTGCTTAATCGTCACAAATAAAAGCAAATTAAAATAGTGCTTTATGCCTCTCAATTCTGAGAGGTGAGGTAATGCACATAGGATCATCTTACCCAGGGTAAAGGGATGACTTTTTTGGATATTAAGATAGTTCTGCATATCACACCTCCCTCTTTCACTCCTGGACATTCCAACCCCTGCTCTGAACTGGGAAATGCAGCCATTTATCTCCTCTTAGATCAGCAAGTTTTGATCTGGACTAAAGGTCATAAAATTAGAGAAATCTGAAGTTGCCCTAAAATGGAGCTTATGAAGTACTTATAAATGTAACAAGGAGGAGAACTTTTCATCATAAACCTATAATACAAAGATAAAAAAAAATCCCTCTGTTTTTCTTTTTTTTTTAGCTGAGGCTTCTGAACAAGCAGAGATAAGAGATTTTCTTTCCATAAAAAGAAACTCCACAGACTAGAACATTGATGTATCACTCCCATACCCATCTAAATCTGAATCCAATCTGACAGCTAAATATGTGGTTTCCAGGATGCTAAAGTAGAAATGTCCCTCCCGGGGAAAATCGAAGAGTGGATTAAGAGTCAGCATCAGTGACTGAGAAAAGAGGTCAGTTAGACGTTATATATTATACACGATCACTTTGTGGTGGGCAGCACATTTATTTGTGTGATTTTTTTATGTTTAAAAGTTAACATTTCACAACCCTAATCTTCTCTAACATATAAGAACTGCCTTTATTAACAAAATTTTAGAAAAGTGAGGAAAACTTCACTAAGATGTCTTTCCTGACTTTTCAGTGGTGACTTCTAAGTATTTGACCTTATCATGTAAGAACAAAGACCCATGTCATGTGATAAATGCTGGGATTCCACATAGAAGATGAAAATTAAGTCTTTCATTTAAAAAAACATCAAATTCTAACATGGATCACAGAAGATCACAGAATTCTTCATTGTGACACAATCTCACTAATCATGAAAACGAGCATTTCTACAGGATTGAACAGTGTGCATCACAGCAAGAAGGGCAAGTGGTGCTTAAAGCAGACTGTTGGCAAGGGTATAATGCCATTTTAAAGTCAGCACATTAGCTCCGAAAAGCCAATAGAGAGTGGAATCAGAATTTCAAATGTGTTTCTTTTGAGTCATTGCTCCCAGTATCTCATTTATAGTTAGCAGGAATGGCTTTGACTCTCTGATTTTTACTTAGTGAAGAGACCAAAATTCCTGTTTGTGCTATACTTTATGGCTTTCTGGGCACTTCTCATTTTCACATTTATCAGCCTGGCTTTATCTCTGTAGTCCCTGAAATCTGTGAGGCCCTGACCGAAAAACCTGACCCAGGGGAGCTGCTGCACTTTTTACATAGGAAGGAATTAAATTGAGGAGGGGTTAGAAGTGAGAAAGGAACTTGGCCAGCTTTCCCCTCAGTTTGTTTTTCAGATAAGAATGATTTCTGGTATTCCAAGCATAGCATGAGAAAGAGCCAAGATACATAGAAGATTATGATACATTACAGAGTTTCTTTTAAACAATTTCATTTGTACTTCTATCTTTCAAATGTAATCTCTAACTGCCTGAAATCACAATAAAAAGAGAATCAAATGGAAAGTTTGGGAGACTAAATAAGGTAAAGAGTCAGAGAAACTTTTTATCCTTACATGTAAAACTTAGCATGTGTAATCTAAAAGGATAATTTGGTTAAAGAGGAAAAAAAAAGAGGAAGACAGAGAAAACACATGCATTGAATTTTTAAAAATTAAACTTTTATTTTGAGATAATTGTCGATTCACATGCAGAGATCCATGTACCCTTTACCCTGTTTTTCCAGTGTAACATAAAACTATAGTACAAGCATTGGCTTTTGATGTGGTGGCGTTAAACAGTCTTTGAATGGAGGATGGAGACTGCATAAAGAAGACATGCCTATAAGAAATCATCATCTTGGTTCCACTTACTCCAGGGCAATTTCATGGAGGGATGCTTTGATCTGCCTGTGCTCTTGGGAAGTTGGCTAGTCCCAACTCAACCTGGCTTCAACCTTCTCTACCAGGCTTGATATAGTAGTTTAAGCTACACCGACTTCATTTGGGCAGGGTGGGGAAGCAAGAAGGTGAGTGTCAGGAGCCCTGTGGTCCCTTCTCTCCGTTGCCTCTTTGAGGAAGAGGCAAGTTATGGATTTGTCCTCCTTAAATTCCTCCAGAAGGGCAGAGTCTGTCTTCAACGTTTCCCTAACCCAGGGCTTCTCACCCACTTTTGATCAGAGGGAGAAGTTTGGTAAGATGGCGATATAGTGTGCTGGGTATCATGCGGAATGATTGCTAGATGTGGTCCCGGCCAGCAGGCCACTGAGCCAACTCACTGCCAGCCTTGGCTTTCACAGCGACACTGCTGGGTACCACTTTGCATTTAGGAGCTCTGCACCTCGAGAAAACATTGACATTATTTTCCTCAAATTTGTGGTCACTTAAGAAATAAAAGATACATATTTTTCTACTTAAATTAACATTTGTAATTTTTGTTTGAAAACATAAGATGTAAATATATTATATTCTTCAGGGAGAAAAGGTTCCATAATGGTATAGGTGGTATGATTCCAATTTCATAAAATATTTGGGTGTATTGATATATGCCCAGACAATAAACCAAAATATTCCCAGTGCTTACTTCTAAGTGGTAGGCCAGTAGGTAATTATTTTCTTCCATATGTTTTTCTGAATGAAGATTATTCATGAAATTGTTGCCATATAATGTATCCAGATTTTAACAGAAAATTGAAATTGAGCTGTTAACAGTCATAATTATAGATTATTTTTACCTTTTCCAGAAAAACAAACTCAATCATAATGCACAGAATTGGACCAGAAATAAGAAAATCCAAAATAAATATATATAATTATCATATATAAAATTTCAATCAACTGTATATACTTAAAATATGCTTGGAAGGGGAAAAAGATCCTAGTGATAATGTTTGCTTCTAGTAAAAGGAACTGGGTGGCTGAAGAAGGCTATGATACTCTTGAGATCTGTGTGATTTTGTACTATGCGAATTTTAAAAATACAATAAATAATTGAAAACCAAGAAATAAAAACAGATATTTATTTTCCTCTAGCTGCCTTTTCCTATCACTTCTTGTCCTTTCCTTACACACAAAACCCATTTTGCATGGGTAGATTAGTTTACTCTGGTTTTAATTTAACTTACTGCCAAGAACATAGACTCTCTCCTATAGCCAGCTCTGTTTGCATAATAAATAACTAGAACCTGTTTTCCCACTAAATGTTTCAACACTGAATGTCATCGATAACTTTTCCTTTTTTTGCAAAGTCTCTCACAATGCTGCTATTAAATTAGATGTAACCACTCACTTTGACCTACTTTCAGTCAGGTGAAACTCTGTTTGTAGAAAAGCTTGAAGTTGAGATTAAGGTTTGTAATCACAAACAGTTATCAGTCAAGGACTGGGTATAGACATTAATTTGTATACTGATTCATTCCCACAAGCTCACTCAGACAGACTTGGTGTTTTCTCAGTTTTCCACTTCCTTCTTCCAATATCTGCTTCCATAAAATGACTAGTTTCCTCTGGGAATGGTCTAAGTTTGATTTCTCATAGAGAAAAGACGGTGGATCAGATGACTTCCCAGAATCTCTTCCGGTCTAACCTGTACATGTTAAATATTTACTTATGTTGCACAGGTTTAGTTAAGCACAGTTTTCAGATTGTTCCAGAGGTCACATGATAACTTGTTTTTTGTTTATCTATAAATTTTGACACTAACATGATGACAGTTGGATTGTGTACTGAGAACATGGTATGTAAATGGCTTTGAAGGAAGTGAGGATGTGAAGAAGCTAATGAAAAAAATTGGCAAAGTTAAAGAGCTGGAGGTACCGGGGCATCAATTATTTACCTCAACACTCATATAAGTGTTTATGAGTTATGTTAATCCCTGAGCATTTATTTACTTAATCCAATGTTAAGATTATTGAACTGGGGAGAAGGTGGCTCTGACATGAGAACTCTGAGAAACCTTAAAAGAGTTCTTTTAGGTTTAGTATGTGACTGCGTGATTGTGAAAACCTTGTGTCTGATGCTCCTTTTATCTACAGTATGGACAGATGAGTAAAACATATGGGTTAAAAATAAATAAATAATAGGGGGAACAAATGTTAAAATAAATTTAGTAGATTGAAATGAAAGGGAGTGGCAAGGGGTATAGAAAAAATAGAGGAAACAAAGGTTAAAATATATTGGGTAGATGGAAATACTAGCAGTCAATGAGAGGGAAGGGTAAGGGGTATGATATGTATGACTTTTTTTCTTTTTATTTCTTTTTCTGAATTGATACAAATGTTCTAAGAAATGATCATGGTGATAAATGTACAACTATGTGATGACATTGTGAGTTTGTGATTATATGCCAAGAATTGAATGATCATATGGTAAGAATGTTTGTGTTTGTATGTTGTTATGTTTTAAAAAAATTAAAAAACTAAAAAAAAGAACTGCTAGTATAACAGAACAAATAGGCCACTACACTGAAATTAAATTCCACAGCAAGGAAGACAGAGAACATTGAAAGAAGACCTAAACAAAGTACCAGATGTGAAAAACAACAAGCTATAAACAATGCAGAATAGAATAACATAGGGAATATGAGTTAGATTTATGAGGTTGTAATTCAAAGCATTGAGGGCAAAAGTTAAACATGCCAAATAAACTATGTGCTATCATAATGAAAATGTTTTATTTGACCTAGTCTGAGACACACTAGTTATGAGAATTGCTTCTAAGGGTTGCATAAGAAGCAAAAAACAAAAAAACGAAACAAAAACAAAAGCCAAAAAAAATTAAGGAACATAATAAAAGATTACAGCACAGTAATGGCATTCATATCAGTGGGGCCAGATTAACTCACCTGTGTAGAAAATGGCTTAAAATTACCAACATTTTCATACGGATAAAGTACTGATTCCATTTGACACAACTATGGATTATGAATTCAAAGGAAGCCATTTTCTTAGATACTTAATTTTTTTAATGATTATTAACTCATAACGGGGGCAGATTTTTGGTAAATTGTGCTTATGCTTCTTGAAACATGTTTTAGTCACCTATGCTTTTATACATATTACATATTTTATATCTAATTTTAAAAGATAAAGAGAGAATAAAGATGGGGAACATAGACAACTCCTTTAGGGCAAGAAAGATTTGTTTTTATTTTGTTTTTATTCTAAGATGGAAGAGAATGGCGACTGGTGAGAATGGTCGAATAGAGTGGGGTAAAACTAATAAAGCAGGAGATGGGATGGGGTGGTGCAGGGTTGGGGTGGAGTGGGAGAGCCGGGGACTGTCCAGAATGAAATGCTTGTGGAAGCCAGAAGGGATAGACTAGACTCTAGTGCATATATAGAGGGGTTATCCTTAATTAGAAGAAGGAAAAATCATTCATTCTTCCAACAGGGAGGAGACAGATTATATGAGTAGAGATGCAGGTAGGTTGGTAGATTTTGTGTTGGGGGCCCATGCATCTTCTTATTGTATCTATTTTCCTCTATGTAACAGTGAGTAAGGATGTTAACTTTGAGTAATGGAAGAAGAGGGAGTGGTTTTTGAAGTCTGAGGAGAAGAGAAGATGTGACATCATCCCTCCAGAGTTTATTACTGGGGACCCCATTTGAGGAAAATGGTTGTGAATTTAAAGAATTGGTTCTGTTGCATGGATGAAGTTGTGGAATAGGCAGAAAATTGAACTTAGGGTAGGGTTTTCCCCGGGGGATTAATTAGAAAGAGAAACAGAGAAGGGAATTGAAGTCATATCCAAGGAGTGGTTCTAATGAATAGCCCATGACAGCTAACCAGGAGTGGGCCTGATGAAAACCAGCAGGCAGTGCCGTCAATGCCTGGCCGATCCTGGTGGCATCAAAAACCTGCCAGAGAAAAGGTACCAAAGGGCAAGGACTGAAAAGAGTGGAGGTGGTGGTTAGAGGATGGTAAGCTTGAAATTTTGATTTGAAAAGGCTGAGTTTATTGATGATGGTAAGTTCTAGCTTTGACCCTGGCATGGCTGTGATGAGGTTAAGGAAAAATCACTGATATGAGAACATCAAGAAACTGAGTGAGAGTCCCAGATGTTGGCTGGAAATGATGTCAGAATTAGGGGGAGCGAAGGAGAAAGCTATAGAGTTATTGAGCCAGGTTCTAAATTTTGATAATGAATAGGAGTGATTAGTAGCACCAAAAGGAAGTGTAGCTGGTTGTACAGTTTGATGCCATGTGCATTTAAAAATCAATGTTTTAATACCATTTTAATTAGTATGTAAATGAAAATTTTATTAGTAACCATTAATATCTGCCAGACTACAGGCTACATCAGATGCAGCTGGCTTAAATGAAATGAAAAAAAGAAAGACCAAATTAATTTTGTATACTTAGTAATAGAAATAGAAAGCAAATTTTTATCATGACCATGAATATTATTACTACTTTTACAGAATTAGTATGGAATTTTTAGACTTTCAGGAAGTTGCCTGTTTACTTCGTGACTTAGAAGATGTGAACCATGGTTTTCGGAAGGATAAAAGATAAAATTAGAATGCCATTAAAGTACTTGAAACAGGGCTTGGCACATAGTAAGTGCTCAAAAAAAAAAAAAAAAGCTGTAAGGGGTATAAAGATGTCTTCCCTATGAAAAAAGATTCCAAGACTACTTTGCCATCCCTTTTTATACATTGTCTTAAATGAAAAAATAAATTTATATCAGCGGTCACCTTTCTTGACACTGATTTCCCTTAATTTGTAGACCAGATGTTTTTCCTACTATTTCTGGGGAAAGTCATGTTAAAATTTTAAACTCTGGTGTGCAAGGATAGCTGAGTGGTAGAATTCTTCCCTCCCATGCCAGAGACCCGGGTTCAATTCCCAGAGCCTGCCCATGCCAAAATAAATACATAAATAAATAAATACATAAATAAATTTACCTTACATTCGGGTTCATTTCTATGTTTAATTTTATTTAACTAAATAGTCATAAGTTAAATTATGCTCTAACTTTTTCTCTTCTAAATCCTTGCTCATCATTGAGTCAAATTAAGTGACTTGTTCCCGGACTGCTGAAAACCTGTTGCTCAAATTGTTACCAGTTATACTGAGAATCTAAGAATACTAAGAAACTTCAAAGTGGCAAAAACTGTGAGTTTCCTTATTGCCATATGTTTCCTTGGCCAAATAGAGGGACTCTGAAGCTTCCTCTATTGACTCAAGAGATATGAGCAATGACGCCTCCTGCAGAACCCAAGCCTGGGGACTTGAGAGAAGGGCACGTTGCTCTATCTCTCTGTGGCACTTTGGTGCTTCATTTTCACACTGCTGGTGAAGCTACTTAGGACACAGAGGATAAAACAACAACAGTTGAGGGGAAAACAACCACCTCAAAGTTGCGTTTACCTGTTTGTTTCTCAGAGGCTGAACTACTTCGCTAACGCACAGCTGTAAATCGTTGAGATAGTCCTTTTCTGTCTGTATCAGCTCCTTGATGATTTTCGACCGCTTTGCCATCATTCTCCTCATCTGATGCTCTTCCTCCTGGGCTGAGGTCTCAGCTGCAGAAGACCCAGTCTGTGGAGTCATCTTTTCTGTTAAAAGGAAACATCTATGCATGAGGCTTTCTGCTGAGGTTTTCTTTCATTACAAACAATGCCAGCACAGGATTACTGTTAGAAAGGAGAAACGCTCTGGGTATCTTCCCCGTGTGCTCTTAGGTAGTGATGTGCAGTAGTTCCTGGGAAGTTTGGAATCCTATGAAATTATGAGCAAGAGTGGAGGAGAGGATGGATAACTTCTAACAACTCAGTTGAATGATGCCTGTCATGATCTGTGCTTAAAATATCCCCTTGCTACTATCTAAGGCAGCTGGGTGGAGAATGTATAAAAAATACAGCTCACAATTTCTGGTCACACTTGCTTTTAAATCAAGGGAAACTATTTAATTAGTAAGTGAAACATCTTGCAGTTGTGTTTGTCCCTAATGTAAAAATAATTCCTCCCATTCTCAGGGGATAGTACCCAATTCATATGATTGAGATTTTTCAGTTAATCGGAACCCATGAGGAGCAAGGCAGTGGCGCATTAAATTTCAACTAAGATTTTTCATGGTTTATTTTCCATATTAAGCATATCTTGTTATTTCAAAATACTGATCTGCCAAATGGAAACTTCTAATTTAAAAAATCAAACTACTGAAGACATGTTGAGATACATAGGAAGCCTCAAACATAGCCAAGGTCTTATATGAAGTCTGAAGGTGAGAAAGCTAAATATTCTAAAGCAAGACCTTCCCACAGCAATGTAAAGTTTTGGTAGCCAGAAACCAGACCAAAGACCATGAAATCAGGTCAACGATACATATCAGAACCATGTGTGCACACGTGTATGTGTGTAAATGGATTTGCTTCAAGCTTAAAGTCGTTGCACCTTAATCACTGCAGTTGTAGAAGTAATTTTATTTCATTTAAAGATAATATGATCCTAGTAACTGATACGTGAGACATCTTCAATGCTGATAATACTTCCTGAGGATGTGGAGCTTTATGAAAGGGCCTATAAAGAGTGTGTATTGGGAAAAAAAATACACTTATGGCCGTGCATGTGTGTGGGAAACAAGAGAGGGTATTCCCTAGGCTGACGGGATATAAGAACTAAGACAATTAGGGAAATGTTATATATAGGAATTAATGGTTTGACGTAGAGTTTTCCCAAGAATGTAAAGAGATACTTCAAAATGTAAGGAGAATCCCTGCTCTCCTTTCCCACTAACTTCAGGAGTTGAGGCTGAGGCTGAAAAGTCAGACATGTGTGGGGTTTGGGCTGAATGGGAAATTCCAACATTAGTTTGGAAGTTGCACTAGATTGATCTTTGGACAATCCTGACTTTCAGGTAAATATGTTTCTGGATCATTTGGCTGGTAGCATTCCTTCCTTTGTTTGGAATGAAGATAGATTTGACAAACGGCATCTAAGCATGTGGTTTCACAAAGTTTGGGCCGTTCAGTGTGAAAAAAGATAATCTATTCTACATAAGGAGAGAGAATGAATGCATGTGATATTCTGTAATTTTCATGATCTATGCGGTGCTTGTTAATTTGTAATAGTTTTACTGGAAAGTAGACGGACCCAGCCTCCCAGTGCCCCAAATGAGAAAGGAAAAGTTATAATTGCTTGTTGTTACCATCAACTATTTTAGGTATAAAAGAGTGAAGCATGTCACCTTCCATGGGGGGCCACAGTGACCAGTTTGTGTACAGAACTTGACCTTGGTGGGTCTCCTCTGGGCAACTCCTTCTAAAAGAGTGGGGGCTGGGGACAGAGGACACAATGGGAGTCATGTGAGTTCTGTACTCCTGGGATGTATGACAGAGTTGACAGAATGAAACCATACTAGGAGAAAGCTGACAAGGCAGTACAAATAGCACCTGATTATTACTTAGCATTTTATTAAAAATAAAAAGGACACTGTTGAAAAACTGTTCTGCCTGATGTCAGTTTTTCCAAGCTCAGAACCTTTTGCACTTGGCCTTATAAAAATAATATATTTAGGGTGCAACGGTGGCTCAGTGGCAAGAATTCTCACCTGCCGAGCTGGAGGCTCAGGTTCTATTCCTAGAGCCTGCCCATGCAAACAAAACAGAAAAACAAACAAAAAATATATATATACACACACATATATGTATTTGGGGCCTAGCAAGATAAAGGGAGTCTTCCCTGATCTTTGGAAAAGAAATATTCCTACAACACATTCTAAATTCCAGGACTCAATTGCAATATCAATTTAACTTTTAGATTTTCCATTTGCTGCATTTTAAAATGTACATCAGATTTTGATTTTTTAATACTGCTCACAGCTTATTCAAAACCTATTTGGGGGGCAAAGATGGCTGAAATAAAGCATTAGTCAATATATTCAACTTCGGAAACTTCTCCCTTGAGGTATAAAAACTTTCTCCAGGAACTGAGATAAGCAACCTTATGAGATATCTTTGTTTGCTTTTTTGACTCAAGTTTATTGTAACAACAAAGATCTGACTTGCATCATTTTATGGGCAGGTCTCTAAACACCTTCTGTGTTTGTCTTACTTAAATCAACAAACTCTCTACAATGCATTGTGGGCATGAGTTTTATTTTTATAAGATTCTTCTCTGCCTTTAAAACTTTAATATCTTAGTTATATTAAGTTTTTAATACAGAAATGTAACACGTGAATATTATCAACACATATCACCAAAATCGGCAGTCAGCTATAACAATCCTTCGTTTCTGGGTAAAGCAAGAGAGACACTAACTATATAGAAAAGAAGGAAAAATAGAGCTTTGGGAATGAATATTTTCCAGCAGTTAGCATAAACTAAAATGCTCTGTCAACAATAAAAGTGAAACTGAGGTTAATAGGACATTAAGATTGTTTATACCCAAATGTGCCACTGTATATGAAAACCACACCATGCATTAGATTGGGCCCACCCGTATAATCCAGGTTAATCACCCGTCGGTATTTATTTCACGCACAAGCTTCACTTTTCCAGCAGTGATGATGAACTTTCACTATTCTAGACACAAGTTTCAATACTAACATATGTGGAGATTCTTGGCAAAGGAAGAGCATATGAAGGGCATGTGCTGTGGTTTACAGAGAAGGGAATCAGACTTAAGGTCAGCTCTGCTACTCTCGGCAGTGGAAATGTGGTCCTGAGTCATTTATCCTCACACAGGCTCACTTTCCTCATCTGTAAAATTTGAATGAAAACAAGTTATCATGAAGACTGAATTACATTAGCAGTACTATGTGGAAGTGCCTTGTCATCTTTAAAATGATGCAAGTGTTCAGTATTATTTCTACAGCCATGGACATGATAGAGGTCCTTTCTCTAAACTCTCAAACTTTTCTACATGTAGGGTAAACAGTTAATTTCATTACTTTATGGTTGTTGATTGTTAGGGAGAAAGCATAGCTCATAAAGGCCGGGCAACTATGTTCAGATGGGAGAGGAAGATAAACAAAAATAGGGGGCAATACTCTAGGAGGAAGTCAGAATGAGCTGGGATTTGAAATCCTCAGTCACTTGCTTGAGTAGCATATGTGCATGGAACTATCTTGATCTATGAGAGAAGAAAAAGCACCCAAAGGTATGGGGTGGGTGGAAGAGGAGTCACTTGCTTGAGTAGGATATGTGCATGGAACTATCTTGATCTATGAGAGAAGAAAAAGCACCCAAAGGTATGGGGTGGGTGGAAGAGGACTGAAGACAATCTTCACTGATAGCCGGGGTTTGGCTTAGGACTAGTCATAGCTTCTGAATGCTGTGTTGTTGTGGTTACTATTGCTACTGTTGTTTTGGGGGTGGTTTTTAAGACTGTTGTCTCACGCCTTTGTCTTCTATTAAGGGATTCTGCCATTTAAAAAGGAAAATCACAACAGCATAGATAAGTTTAAGGTTGATGTCTAAAAGCCTATTAGGAAACTTAGGCTAAAAGTAGGCTGCCAAGAAAAACTCCTGTCGGGCCACGGTTGCTCAGCAGGTAAGAATGCTCGCCTGCCATGCCCGAGGAACCGGGTTCGATCCCCGGTGCCTGCCCATGTTAAAAAAAAAAAAAGAAAGAAAAGAATAACTCCTGTCTACTTGAGCCTCAGCCATTATTTTACAGGTGAATCTCTGCTAATTTCCTATTGCATCTCTGCATTTGCATCTCTGAAGAGACTTCTCGATTTTGAAAACTCCCTGGACTCCAGTGGTCCCCATGTCCTGATTTACCTTTTCACTATTGGTCTGTTTTCTCCTGGCTTCTATAGACTAGATTATTGCTCTTCGTTGTGATCAGAAAAACAGCCCCCAAAGATGTCCACACTATAATCCCTCAGAATTTGTGGGTGTGTTCATTTGCACAGCAAAGGGGGCTTTGCAGATATGATTAAGGCTACAGATCTTGAGACGGGTGATTAACCTGGATTATCTGGGTGGACCCAATCTAATCATGTGAGTCCTTAAGAATTAAACAGGAAACCAAGACAAGAACACAAGAGAGATGCAGCCTGAGAGGACTTGAGCTGCCTTTGGTTTTAAAGATGGAGAAAGGGGTCTAAGAGCCCAGGTGTGCAGGCAGCCTCTAGAAACTGAGACTAGCCTTGGGATGACAGCCCAAGGACACAGGGAACTCACTCCTACAATGGCAAGAAACTGAATTTTGCCAAGAATCTGAATGAGCCAGGAATGGGTTCTCCCCTAGAGTCTCCAGAAAGGAACATAACTTACCTTGATTTCAACCCTGGAAGACTTAAGTAGAGATGCAGCCAGACCTAGCTGATTTCTAATCTACAGAAACTGTGCGATAACACACTTGTCTTGTTTCAAGCCACAAATGTTCTGGTGATTTGAAGACTGATATCCCCATACATGTTAGTCCCTAAAAGATCAATCAGGATTCCCATGCTTGGACTGCCATTTTCAAGAATATTGAGCTACTTGCTTATAAAATTCCTTCCAACAGTGCTCCACAATGAATCTTCCTGAACTGTTTGTTCAAGCATTGCTTGTCCCATGAGAGCTTGATATTCACTTCCAAAATAGGCATGAAGAGAGTTGGATTTTTTTTTTTATTTCAGCATAGTTTTTTGCCTTTATTCAATATTTTGGTTTCAGTACAGGCCATAGAAACCTCACTTGGAAGATAAGGGTAGAGTTGGAAAAAGTTTAATTAGTTAAGATTAACAGTTAACTGGATATTCCTTGTGCTCTTATTCACTATCATCTTGAATTCAATTAAATAGTTTCTGAAAGCAGCCATGCAATGGTTCAAGTGGCAGTTCTGGTTGTTGGCAGTAGCTCTAAAGGACACATTAGCAACAACAATGAAAAGAAGAAATAAATGACAATCCAAATATAGTTCACGAATCATGTGAAAGCAATTCCAACATGCCTGACTAGAGATCCAGAGATATGTAAAAAATGCCAGCTAAAATATTTTTTAAAGGATTTTAAATGAATGAAAAAGGCTTCTAAATGTGTAAGACATTCTCTAAGGTCAGGAATAAACTTTGAATGCAGTCCAGGGAAACCATATATCTTGGCAACCTCTACAGACATGGTGGGCTAATAAAACAAGAACTTTGTGCATCTGTGGTGAAGATACAAGGCCTTTGAGGACTGGATTAGAACAATGTCTCTGAGCATCAAACAACTTGATTAGAGAACAGCATAAAGCCAGAAGTCAGGAAGGGACACACCTCAGGAAAAGGTGAACTCAGAAAAATTATGGTCCAAAGGGAGAGACATCAGTAAAATGACTGGTCCCAGGCTCAGCTCTGGATTGTTACAGATAAAAAAATGTCCCCTCGTATTTCAACTCTTATATAGGTTTGAAACGTTAATTAATTCAACATTTAACAAATAATTAACAGGCCTATTATGGGCCCCAAACTGCTGTAGAAGCTGGGGATACAGCATTTAAAAAATATTTTTAAAACTCCCCAAGTTTTCCTCCAGTTCCTTACATGTACACCTATAATAAAACTTACCTTCTCACCAAGAAAAAAACAATAACAACTCCCTTTCATTATAGAGCTTTAATTCTATTGTGGGAAGAATAAATACATGAAATAAGCTATTTAGTATAATAAAGGTGATAAGTGCTATGGATAAAACAAAGCAATAAGGGTTTCCAGGGAGTGTGCAAAATATGTGCAATTTTGTATAAAATGGCAGGAAGTTCTCATGGATGATGACAATTGAGCAAAGACTTGAGGGAGCTGGGGAAGAGAGCTGTGCAGATCTAGGGACATAGTTTTCAGCAAACAACCAGCCAGTGAAAAAGCCTCATGGTGAGAATGTGAACGGACTGCTCAAGGATGAAGAAGGTCAATGCTGCAGAAGAGGAGTGGAGAGAGGAGGAAAGATCAGCAAACTGGAGGAGGGGCAGTTTGGAGGAGATTATGGGGCTCTGGAGGTATTTAAACATATTTAAATTTCTTAGTGTTATTGCAGAAAGTGTAAAGATATTGATTAACTGTAGGTATTTTTTAATTATGAATGCATGTTAAAATTTCAAGGACAACCATTAAAATCATGGAAATAACACTTGAGTTTTCAAAACCAGCATGGTTTTGAAATGGAATTTTCAAAACCATTTTCTACCAGAGGCAAAAGTAGAAAGAGAAAAAAGTAACAAAAGAAAAATAGGAAAAACAGAAAGAGAGGAACAAATAGATGATACAAAATCAGGTAGTAGATCAAAATATATGAGTAATTATTATAATAAATCTACTTACTGAATTACCAAACTGGATTTAAAAAAACAATAGCTAAATGCTGTTTATAAGAGATAGAACATAAGCAAGTGTTTGAAAGCAAAAGAATAAAAAAAAAATACACTGAAAAAATACTAATTAAAGGAACAAATTAAATGTATCAGAAAAAAAGAGTTTAAGGTAAAAAGAACAATTAAAGTAAAAGGGAACATTAAGAACTGATAAAATGTGCAAGTCATCAGGAAGATATGAAAATTCTAATTTTGTATGTACTGAATAATATGACTTCAAAATTGTGGGAAGCAAAAATTGAAAGATTTGTAAGTAGAATTTGACAAATCACCCATAATGGCAAGTAACTGAAACATAACTGATAGAGCATGTTGGGGAAAAATTAAGTAAGGATAGAAAAGACTGCTTTGAATAATTACTGATAACTCCTTTTAAGGATTTATTAACCTTTATAAAATATTTTTAAAAACATGCAATATTCTAGACCATAAAATTTCAAAGAATCAGTATACAAGAACCCTTATTTCTAACTACAATTGAGTTAAGTTAAAAATTAATAATAAAATAAAAGATAACTCATTTACTTGAAAATTTCATAAATTCATGGATCATAGAAGAAATCACAATAGAAAATAAATTATATTTATTCTGAAAAATAAGAAAATTATCACATTAAAACATGTGGAACATAGCTAAAGCATTGCTTATAAGAAATGTATAATATTAAGATTTGTATAGCATAACATATGCATATGTAAGAGAAGATTCAGACAGAAAATTAATGATTTAAGAATATAACTAAAGAAGTTAGAAAAGAAAAGTACAATAAATCAAATGACTGTGGAAGAAAGGAAATTAAGAACAGAATTTAATGAAATTGAAAACAAAGCTAGAAGAAAGAAGACTGACAAAGACAAACTTTAGTTCTGTGAGAAGACTAGTAAAATTACTAAATCTCTGTCAAGGCTAATCAAGGAAAAAAGTGCAAATACACTGTTTTTAAGAATTAAAAGAGGTAATGATTCTATATGCAATAGAAAATAAAAAGATAATGAGGAAATACAAAAGATTTGAAAGCATAAAATGAACACAATCCTTCAAAATCACAATATATTAAAATTGACAAAAATAACTGAGTAGTTATAAAACCATTAAGAAATTAGATCAATAATTTAAGTTACCTCTACAGTCACCACACACACACAACTTTACTGGTATAAGTGGTTTAACAAGCAGAGTTCTTCCAACCACTCAAGATAAGTCCACTTTTATGTAAATTCTTCCAGAGAATAGGAAAAAGGTGAATTCTCCACAACTCTAACTTTGAGGCAAAAGTAACTTACATATCAAAACCATACAAGGACAATATTAAAAGGAAAATCACAGGCTAATTTCATGCATGCAACTAGCTGCAAAAATCATAAGCACATCAACAAATGAAATCCAAAGCTATATTAAAAAATATGTATCATGACTTAGTCGGTTTATCTCAGGAATACAGGACTAGTTTAATATTAGAAAATCTATTCATCTCATTTATAAAATAAATGAGCAAAACTGCAAAACCAACCCAATATATGTAGAAATGCATTTAATTCTATATTCATTCACAATTTAAAACAAATTTTATAAAGCTCTAAAACAAATAAAACAAACAAAAATCTTAGAAAAGTAGATGTAGAAGGGAATTTCTTTAACTGGAATAAGGATATCTACCAAAAGCAAGCATGTTATTTAGGAGTAAAACCTTTGTTTTTATAAGTTTCTCTTTAAAATCAAGAACAAAAAAGTAGGACTGTGCAGTCACTTAGTGTCATCAGCGTACTGAAGGGCCTGGCCAGAACTGGAAGACAAGAAGTTTATAAAACTTAAAATTATTAGAGTAGAGGAAAAAATCAGTTAATGTTTGTATGTGATATGATTGTTGTCTACATAGTATATCCAAAGAAATCTACAGGAAAATTATTAGAAATAATAAGCAGGTATAGCAAGTTCCCTGGCTATAAATCTGATTGATCCCTATATATGCCAGCAACAACTAGAAAATGAAATTGTGAAAAAGATACTATTTCTGATAATAGAAAGTAAGGTTCCTAGGAATATCTCAATAACAGATGCAAGACCTTTAAGGAAAAAATTTAAAACATTTTGAAAGACATTAACACATCCTAAAAATATAGACAGCTATATCATATCTATAGATGAAGAGATAATATATCTTAGAAACATCAATTTTATTCTAATTGTTCTCTAAAATCAACTTATTTTTTATCAAAGTCACAAGCAGTGTTTTTCTTTGTAAAAATTCAATAAGCTGATTTGTTTATCAAACATACACGTTATTATAACATGTATACGAAAGTCCAAAGAGCCAAAAACAAAGGCCTAGATACTCCCAAAGAACAGTGAAGTAAGGTAACTTCCCTTGCCAGACAAGCCTTATTATATGACTAGAATAAATAATACAGGGTGGTGTTGGTGCAGAGAGAAGTAAATAGACCAGTGGATGCTAGAGAACACAAAAACAGATCTGCAAATATATTTAGTAGTTTGCTCTAATAGAGAAGTGGTATTGCAGAAGAGGGGGCAAAACTTGAGTATTCCATAATGATACTGATGATCGGTTATTCATATGAAAAAAATTAGACTCTTATTTCACATCATACACAACCATCAGCTCCAAGTGGATTAAATATTTAAATTAAAATGATAAAAATGTTAATTTTTTTAGAAGAAAGATAGGAGAGTATCTTGATGACCTTAGTCAGGAAAATATTTCTTAAGCAAGGCACCAAAACCATAAAGGAAAAAACTGATACATTCTACTGCATTAAAAATTAAGAAATTCTCTTAGACATGACACTAAAAGCATGATCTCTGCAGTGGTTTGGAGCTGTATGTATCTCACAAAAACAAGTTCATGAATTTATTCCATTCCTTGTCGTGTGATAAACTAGGGACCAAGGATCACTGAGAGCCCCAAACACCACAGTATGTAGGGAAAAGCATTGCCTTGATGATGCCTCGATTTGGACTTTCTCTTAGCCTTAAAATTGTGAGCCATTGAGCAGCCCTGGAAACTAAAATAGTATCTAAAGAAAAAAAAATCAATGAATTAGATTTCATAAAAATTAAAAACTTTTGCTCCAAAGAAGGCCCTGTTAAAAGGATCAAAAGACATGTCTTAAAACTTCAACTTCTGTGTGAGACCAAAGGAAGAGATGCTTATTTGGTGCAAAATTATATTTTGGGTAGTGTGTTATCTTATTTAACTTGTTTGGTCAGTTTATTTGGACACCATAATCACATAATTACATTGAATAAAGCGTGAGATCTTGTTGGTTTATACAGGTTAGTGTGATGCCCCAATATTTCCAGAGTAATTTGGGCATACAATAAAAAATCCCCTTGGGGGACTGGGGAGAAAGGAGAAATACTCAACTTCTACATCTATGGAATTCCTGATATTCTTGCAAGCAGTGGGGACAACTAATTCAGTGGGCCAAGCCCTTGAACTTGGAGCTCAACCCTATGAAACTTATTGCTGAAAAGGTGAGACTAAGCCTACTTATGATTGTGCCTAGGACTTGCCCCTGGAGAGTCTCTTTTGTAGCTCAGACATGGCCTCTCTCTCTAAGCCAATTTGGCAGGTGAACGCAGGGGCCTCCCCCTATGCAGGCTATGGCTCCCAGTGCTGTAAATCTCCCTGACAACGTGGGACAGAATTCCTGCGATAAGCCAGGACCTGGCATCGTGGGATTGAGAAAGCCTTCTTGACCAAAAGGGGGAAGAGAGAAATGAGACAAAGTAAAGTTTCAGTGGCTGAGAGATTTCAAAGAGAGTTGAGAGGTTATCCTGGAGATTATTCTTATACTTTATGTAGGTCTCCCCTTTTAGGTTATGATGCATTGGAGTGTCTAGAGGGAAGTACGTGAAACTGTTGAACTGTGTTCCAACACCTTGATTCTTGAACATGATTGTATAACCTCATAACTTTTACAATGTTATCATGAGATTGTGAAAACCTTGTGCTATGATGCTCCTTTTATCCAGGGTATGTGAAAATGAGTAAATAAATAAGGAAATATAAGCAGATAAATAATGGGGGAAGGTTTGCTGGTTTGAAAGGATTATGTACTCTAGAAACACGATCTTTTAATCCTGATCCATCTTGTGGACACAGCCCACTATTCAGTACTGTAGTTTGCAAGCTTGATTAGATTATCCCCATGGAGATGCAACATGCCCAATTGTGGGTATTAAACTTTGATTAGGGGGAGATGTGCCTCCACCCATTCCAGGTGAGTCTTGATTACTTTACCAGAATCCTTTAAAAGAGGAAGCATTTTTGGAGAAAGCTTGAGAGCAACAGAGCCATGAGATTCACAAGATGAGAACCACAGAGCCCACATAGCCAGAGGCCTTTGTAAATGAAGGAACAAGCCTCCTGCCGAGCTTCATGAAACAAGAAGCCTGGAGAGAAAACTAGCAGATGTCACCATGTTCACCATGTGCCTTTCTAGTTGAGAGAGAAAACCTGAACTTCGTCGGCCTTTCTTGAGTGAAGGTAACCTCTTGTTGGAACCTTAATTTGGACATTTTTATAGACTTGCTTTAACTGGGACATTTTCATGGCCTCAAAACTATAACCTTGTAACTTAATAAATTCCCCTTTTTAAAAGCCATTCTAGTTCGGCTATATCAAATTCTGGCAACTTGCAAACTAGAACAGGGGGTAAGGGGTAAAAAAAAATTGGGTAGATTTAAATACTAGTGGGTGAGAGGAAAAGGTAAAGGGTATAAGACATACAAGTTTTTTCTTTTTCTTCTTATTCCTTTTTCTGGAGTGATGCAAATGTTCATGGTGATGAATACACAACTATGTGACAATATTGTGAATCACTGATTATATATTGTGAATGGACTGTATGTGTTTGAAGATTTTTCAATGAAAATATTTTTTTTTTTAAAAAAGGATTAAACAACAAGCTACAGCCTGGGAGAAAGTGCTACAAACCTCATATATTCATTTCCTATTATTGTTGTATCAAATCACCACCAATGTGCTAGCTTAAACAAAAGAAATGTATTCTTTCACAGTTCTGAAGGCTAGAAGTCTAAAATCATGGTGCTGGCAGGGCTTACTCACTCTGGAAGCCTTTGGGTATAATTTGTTGTCTTCCTCTTTCAGCTCTGACATCTTTAGACATTCCTTGGCTTGTGTTTTCATCACATCATTTTCTATCTCCATCTTCACAACAACTTCTCCTCTTCTGTCTGTCTAATCTCCTTCTGCCTTTCTCTAAAAGGATACTTAAGATGACATCTAGGGTCCACCCATTAATCCAGGATTATATCCTCATGTCAAGATCCTTACCTTAATCACACCTGTGAAGACCCTTTTCTCAAATAAGTTAGAAGTTCCATGGCTTAGAATGTAAGCATATCTTTGGAGCTGCCATTTAGCCCATTAAGGTACATTTGCGACAAGAGACTTGAAACTAGAATGTGTGAAGAGCTCTCAAAACTTAACAGTGGAAAAACAATAATACATTAGAAAATCGACAAAAGATGTAAGCAGACATTTTACCAAAGAAAACATAAGGATGACAAATAGCACAATAAAACATGTACAACATAATTAGCCCTGAGGGGAATGCAAACTAAACCATGATGAGATATGATTACACACTTATTAGAATGGATAAAAGGGAAAACAGTGGTAACACTAAATGCTGGCAAGAATGGAGAAAAAGTAATTCATATATTGCTGGTAGGAATGTACAATGATACAGCCACTCTGTGCTGGAAAATAGTTTGGCAGTTTCTTATAAAATTAAGCATAGTACTTAATTAAAAAGTTAAACATAGTATTACCATATGACCTAGCAATTTCAATCCTATATATATAATCCAAAATATTGAAAACAAGTACTCAAATACTTGTACACAAATGTTCAAAACAGCACTATTCACAAACAGCCAAATGGCATAAAAAAATCCATCGATGATGGATAGACAAACAAAATGTGGTATATACATACAATGAAATACTATTCAGCCTTAAAAAAAGAATGAAGTCCTAATCTATGCTACAACATGGATGACCCTCCAAAATGCTATGCTATGTGAAAGAATCTAGACTCAAAAGATCACATACCTATGATTCCATTTATAGTAAATATCCAGAATAAGTAAATCTAGAGAAGCAGAAAGTATATTGGTGGTTGCCAGCAACAAAGGGAAGAGAGGAATGGGGAGTGACTATTTAATGGGTACAGGTTTTCTTTGGGAATGATGAAGATGTTTGAAACCTGATAGAAGTGGTGGATGCATAACATCCTGACTTTATTAAATGTTACTAAACTGTACATGTTAAAATGGTTCATTTTATGTATATTCTGTCACCTCAAAAAGCAAACTAAACTAAACTAAAATAAATATAGCACTTGCCATACGACCCAACAATCACATACCTGGACATGTGTCCCAGATAAATAAAAACTTATGTCCACAAAAAACCTACACACAAATTTTCAAAGCAGCTTTATTTGTAACAACTCAAATCTGGAAACAATCCAATGCCCTTCAATGAATGACTGATTAAACTGTTGTTCATCCTTAGGAGCAGCAACTTGGATGGATCTCAAGGGCATTATACTGAGTGTTTTTATATTGTATGAATCCACTTACACAACGTTCTCAAAATAACAAGACTGTCTGGCCAAATCTGTCTGGTGGTGGTCTGAGGAACTTGCTATCCCAGAACTTGCCCTAGTGTAGAAGGTAGTTCACAGAGCTCTCCTAAGAATACCTCGGGGAGAGCAGTCAAGTTGTGCTGCCTGGGGCAAAGGACTGCTGGCTATAGGATTTACAGGCCCTGGACCATAAGATAACTATTTCCTAGGAAAAGGGGGACCTTTGGAACCAGGTAAATGGGGAAATTCATAGGGTTAAATGCACATACCCAATACAGATTACAAGTGCAGATAGGATAAGGGAGATCCAAAGTTTTAGCTTGAAGCTGTTCTCTAAACTCATTGTATGGATAAGCCCTGAAGAAGAGCATTTGCACAGGCCAATGTATGAAGACTGGGAAAGTTGTTTCTTTTTTTCATTTAGCTCCTAGCATTTAAGGAAAGCTCTTCCATTATGCTAACTGGATACAAGCTTATGGAACAGACACCTCAGAGTGTAAACACCAGCCATAACAATTAAAATATCAAAATTTCCAGGTTTAAACAAAAAGTTACAAAACATACAAAGAAATAGGAAGTGATGGCCCAGGCAAAGGAGAAGAGTAAAGCATTAGAAACCATCAATGAAGAGGGCCAGACTTATAAAAAATGGTCCTAAATATGCTCAAAGTGTTAAAGGAAAATATGGACAAAGGACTTAAAGAAATCAGGAAAATGATAGATGAACACAAAGAGAATATCAACAGAGAGATGGAAATTATGAAAATGTACAAAACAGAACTAAGCCTTCAGCAACGGACATTAAATAGTCCCTAGATGGGGTCAGCAGCAGATTGGAACTGTCAGAGGAGAGAATCAGAGAATTTGAAGTTAAAATAATTGAAATCATTCAGTCAGGAAGTAGAAAGAAGAATGAAGAAAAATGAACAGAGCCTGAGGAACCCATGAGACACCATTTAGTGGGCCAAATAAATGCATTGTGGAGTCCCAAAAGGAAAAGAAAGAGAGAGAATATTCAAAGAAATACAGCTTAAAAACTCCTTAAATTTAATGAAAGACATGAATACACATCCAAGATGCTCAAATAGTATAAACCCAAATAGACTCACATCATGGCATACTATAATCACCTGCTGAATGCTAAAGATAAAGAGAGAATTCTGAAAATTGCAAGAGAGAGGCAACATGTCACATACAAGGGAACTTCAGTAAGATTGCGTCGATTTCTCATCAGAAACCACGGAAGCAAGAAGTCAGTTGGATGACTTATTTAAAGTGCTGAAACCAAAAAGTATGCTAACCAAGAATTCTGTATCTGGCAAAACTCTTTTTCAAAAATGAAAGAGAAATTAAGACGTTTCCAGATAACCAATATCTGAGGGAATTTGTCACCACTAGACCAACCCTACATGAGATGCTAGAGAGAGTCCTTCAGATTGAAAGCAAAGGACAGTAGACACCATATTGAGACTCCATAACTAAATAAAGACCTCTGGTGAGGATAACAACATGTGTAAACATAGATGCCAGTACTATATATTTTTGACTAGTAACTCTACTTTTTACATCCTTCAGGATCTAAAAGGTAAAGCATAAGACGTAATGATAAATCAATGGTTTTGGATTCATTACGCATAAGCATACAATTTGTGAAAAAGTACATAAAGGTGGTGGGAAAGAGAGGCATAGGAACAAAGTTTGTTATGCTATTGAAGTTAAATTAGAATAAAAGCAAACGAGATTGTTGTAGATTTAGAATGTTGTTTAAGCCCCACAGCAACCACAGAGAAAATATCACAGAATATGTAAGCTCATAGAAACATAAATAAAAGTACAGGTTGGCAGAGGTGAGGAAGTGGGGGAATGAGAATTAACCCATTAATGCATAACGGGCATAGAGTTTCTGTTTGGGGATGTGGGGAGGTATTAGTAAAGGAAGTTGGTAAGAGTACTGCAACATTGAGAATGTGATTTATCCCACTGAATGATGGGCTTGAGAGGAGTAGAAATGGAAAAGTTTGTGTTGTATATATGTTCCCACAATTTTAAAAAAGTGAGAACAACTAAAAGGACAATGACAATAAAATGTAATATATGACCCTGGCTGGGATCTAGCAAAGGAGGAGAGAGGGCTCAAAGGAACATTATTGGGATATATGGAAAAAATGGAATGTAGAGTACAAGCTTTATATCAATGTTAAATTTCCTGAACTTGATAACTGCACTTGAGGGGGTTACATAAGTGAATATCTGGGAAATGTACTTGGCAGTATTATGTGCTCAAGGAGCATGATACATACAAACTACTTTCTCAAGTGTTGAGATAATGGATTGATGAGAGAGAGAGAGAGAGAGCGAGAGAGAGAGATAGGAGATCAAATGATATGACTAATGTGGAAAAATGTTAAAATTGGTGGATTTGGGTATCTAGAAGAGGTGGGGGTAGGGGTATGTTGGGGTTTTCTGTATGGAGTTTGTATTAATTTTGTAACTGCCCTGTAATTTTGTAAGTATTTCAAAATAAAAGAACTGAAGCTTACATATTGATATGGATATGTCTTAAAAATATAATGATGAGTAAAAAAAGGCACGTCACAACATAATATATGCAGTATAATTTCATTATTATAAAAGCCAAATCCAAGCAAGACTATATTTTTAGTGATAAATTAATGTATATAAAGCTATAAAGAAAAGAAGGAAATCACCTTTTAAAATGTAAAGGTTGCCTCTACAGGAGGCTGAAGAGTAGGATAATAATAGAACTATCTGTAAAACTTGCATAATGCTTATTTCTTGCCTGGCATGGTTTTAAATGCTTTACTGATATTAACTTAATCATCACAAGAATGTGAAATAGGTACTATTATAATATTTAGTTTACAGATGAGGAAATTGAAGTACAAGGAGGGTAAATAACTATCCATGTTTGCACAGTGAGCTTCCGATAGAGGATTAAAACCTTGCAGACTTTTTCTGGAGGGTCTGCTTTTAGCCACTATAATTCAGTGGTATTCTGATGTTCTGGATCTTAAATAGTGGTGAGTTCAAGGGTTTGGTTTACTGTCATGCTTTAAACTGACCTATACTTTAGTTATATTATGTATTAAATTATTCATTATCTAGTTCTAAGAAATGATGATGGTGATGAATATACAACTATGTGATAATATTTTGAGCCATTGATTGCACACCAAGTATGGAATGTTCATATGTTAAGAATGTTCGTGTTTGTATGTTGTTTGGGTTTATCAACAAACATGTTTTTTAATTATTCATAATTTTAAAATTAAGAAAAATAAAGGGACTATTTCATTTCTAATCAGAGATATTTTCTCCTTTTTGAGGTCAATCAGAAAAAAATCAGCCTTCTTTTTTCCTTTCTTTATCATTCTTTCCATTGAGAAGATAGGCGATGCCTAGAGAGGATGGTTCTCTATACTTAAATTTTTATCATCCCCTGCATTGTTCCCATCCTCATCTCAGCTCTTGTTATGAAAGAGGAAGAAATATTAGTCCACAATTTTGTTAAAGGTGAGTAACATCTTTTTAAAATATAAGATTAAGTTTTAAGAATATTTTAACTGTTATTTCTGGCAATTTTTGCAGATTAAGATACAGCCAAATAACACCTGATGCTGCCCCCCCTCAAAAAAAAAAAAACACAAAAACTAATAATGGGGCAGGCCACGGTGGCTCAGCAGCAAGAACGCTTGCCTGCCATGCCAGAGGACCCGGGTTCGCTTCCCGGTGCCTGCCCATGTAAAAAAATAATAAAAGATAAAAAGATTAAAAAAAAAACTAATAATGGTCTGTAGAATATTTGAAAGTATCTTTTTGAATGCTTCACTGAGAGGGCCAAAGGTTAGATACCTGCAGGGGTCATAGTGAAAGTGGACACCCTACAAGAAAACTTTTGTCCTGAGAGTATATGCTGAACTCCAATGACCCTGAGTTTCCATTTTGATGGCTGCCCATTTATATCTGAGGGCAGGACTGGAATGCAGATACAAAACCAATAGAAGAACACATCCATTTAAGCCTCAGTTTAAAGCTGTAATCTCACTGTAATGGTGAACTGGAAATACTTCCAACATGCAGATGAGATAGCAATGAAACTTGATTGTTTGGGCCCTGATATCATGCAGAGGGAAAAAACTCCCCTGAGAATTCATAACCATAAATTGTAAGGTTTCTAGATCAAACGTATGTTTCCTAATTGATGGAAACCTCCACAGAGGAATTTATTTAAAATGGTCCCACTTTTGTACTGCCCCAGGGAACTTTCAGCAGGAAAGACCAACTCGGCTTAGGGGGAATAGAACTTCAACTCAGGCTTCAGATAATTCCCACAGGTACATTAGAAAGCACAAACAAAACTCTTAAATCAAACAAGGAAACAAGAAACCCTGGGTCAGATACAGAAAAAAAAAAAAAGAATTGGACTTATCCGTACAAAATCCTAAAAGATATTTGAATTATTAGACAGACAAAAAAAGTATATTTAGCAGTTCTAAAGAAACAAAGAGCGGTTTGAAATTATAAGTAAGAAACAACTGATAAAATAAATATTTTTAAAAGAACACATATAACTTCAGAAAAATAAAACCATTAATAATTAAAATTTTAAGACTCAGTGGTACAATCAGTGTTCCAAAGGAGATTGCCATCAGATGTTTCTATGGGCCTTTAATTTCTGTCATCTGTCTTAAACCTTTTACTCTCTGTCAAATAATAAAGGGGTTAAAGTAGCCCAGCTCCAAGATAATAGTCTGAGTGCATTTAGGTTCTCACATGAATGCAGCAGGCTGCACCTCTCCTGTTCACCCACATTGTGGAGTGAGCTTCTCTTATTCCATGGCGGAATAGACTTTGTCCAAAAGGTTGAAGGTATCCATTCTCCAAAAGAGAGCAAAAACTGCATAGGCATCTCCAATAATGTAACTATTAGGCAATAAAGGAAAGCAAATCCTTTTTAAAACAAAAAGCTCAACTTTAAAAAAAAAAACTCAATGGTACAAAATACTCATTGGAAAGATTAAAAAGTAAATTATATGAAACAGAAAAGATTAATGAATTGAGCCGAAGAAATTATCCTGAATATAAAAGAGAAACAAAAGGAATGTAAAAAACATGAGAAAGGTTAGGAAACATGGAGGATTGAATGAGAAGGCTTAACGAATGCTTACTTGAAGTTACAGAAGAATATAATAGAAAATATAAGATTAAGTTTTGAGAATATTTTAACTGTTATTTCTGGCAATTTTTGCAGATTAAGATACAGCCAAATAACACCTGATGCTGCCCCCCCTCAAAAAAAAAACACAAAAACTAATAATGGTCTGTAGAATATTTGAAAGTATCTTTTTGAATGCTTCACTGAGAGGGCCAAAGGTAAGAAAATATAAAGAAAAGGCAATATTTGAATTGCTAAGACCTGGGAGCTTCTCACAGATTCAGAAATGACAATGAATACCAAGCAGGATAGAAAAAAAAATCAGAAAACCACACCTAGACACAGCATTTTGAAACATCAATGCCCTAAGAATTAACAGAAGATCTTAAGAGCAGACAGAAAGAAAAGGAAATACTACTAGACCCATGGTTGTCTTCACAACAGCATTGACAGAAGCCGGAAAATAGTACTGTAACACCTTCAGAAGGCTGAGAGAAAGTAACTGCCAGCCTAGATAGTATGCCCAGCAAATCCTTCTCAAAAATAATGCTAAAATAGGGCAGTGCAACAGTGGCTCAGTGGCAGAGTTCTCGCCTGCCATGCCGGAGACCCGGGTTCCTTTCCTGGTGCCTGCCCATGCAAAAAAAAAAAAAAAAAAAAAAAAAAATTCTTTTTTTTAGAAAAGCAAAACTTAGTTTACAATCAGAAGATCCTCATTAAAGAAAATTCTGAAGGGTGTACCTCATTCAGAAGGCAAATGATCCTAATTGAAAAGTTGAAATGCAAAAAAAGGAATAGGATGGAAATGAAGCAGAAAAGGAGAAATAATATGGAAGGTTAATGCAGGAATAATGACACCTGAGCAAAAGAATTCAGAAGGAGGGAAACAAGCAAGTATAAAGCAATAACCAGTGAAACTCACAAAATTTTCCAATCCTGAAACATTTAATTCTTTTCCACATAAAAAAAGGCAACACAATGTAAAAAAGGATCACAACTAAACATATGCTAGGGGAAGTTTCTGAATTCAAATGATAAACTCTTACAAGTTTCTTGAAAGAAAAATAACGGTGTGAGAATAGGACTTCAATTGAATTTCTTATGTGTAACAGTGGATATTAGAGAATGCTGGAATACTGTATAAAAAATTCTGAGAGAAAAAGATTTTTATCTTGGCCTCCTTGTTATTTGTATTTTAGGACAAAAGAATACCACTTTCAAGTGCAGGAAAACTTGGAAAGTGATCTCCTTTGTAATCCCCCTGAAAATGTCACCTCAGTAAAAATTCCAATCAAATGGAAATAATATTCAAGCATCTCATGATAGTGGGACACAAGACATATAAGAATCAGTGGAAGCGTCTCCCTCTTTCCAAACATTGCTGATGAAAAGATTCAACAAGTGACCGGATCTTGCTGGAAAGCTTAGAAACCATAGTGCTTCAAGGCTTGCAGCTTTTAGGAGAGAGCAGGGATGGGCAAGGATTTACCCATCTTTGGAAAACCAAGGGCTTGGAGGAGCTCAGAGTCAAGACTAACAATTTTTTTTCTTGTGTCAGAGAGGGTCTGATATAACCGAAGGGGAGGAAATTAATGTGAATAATTAGAGGTGGTATTTTATTGAGGCAGAACTAATGGAAGAGATAAAAGAACTTCAAGAAAATTGAATGTAACGAGTCTGTGAAAGACGTGCTGATAGAACCGACACACATACATACACAGACAAAGCCTACCGGGTATATTAAAAATTTCCCCCAAATTTAACATTTATTATAGTAATTGAAAAGAGAGAGAAAAAGAAAAGTTTCAATGTCAGAAGCAAGTCATGTTTTTAAGTTAAAAATGATTTTGATTTGGGTTTCAAGTGCAAGGCAATTTAAACAAAATGGACCTTGTCATCTTTTAAAAAAAAATAAGAAAAAGACATATGGGAGTTTCAAAAATCACATAGAAAGGAAGGCTTATTATAAAAACGAGGAGTTGAAGTATAAATAGAGTACACAGCATAACTGAGTGCATCTTTGTTCCAAATATTAGACTAGTGACGGAATGACCTTCATAGTTAATTATATTCTTGTATCTCACAGGCTGTTAGACTATATATTATATGCAGCACCCATGACTGATGTCCTTTAGCTTGGCTTCTTTCTATCATGCACCACATGAACACTGCCTCAAATTTCCTGGCAAAAATGTTATTTCAAGGTAAGGTGTATAATAAAAATGTTCCCTTGATGTCACAACATTATTTCTCCTCTGACAGTATTGTTAGAATGATATCTACACTGATTAATACTCACCTGCCATTCAAACAGGAACATACATTGTGGATAAGAATAGCCACGGACACCTTCTCACGCGTAGAAATATAAAGACTTAAGAGACTTTTTGGATGAATTCAACACAAAACAGCAAAACTATCATTAATCTTAAAACTGTGATTCTTATTTCAATGAGTTTAATAGCAGTGCTTTCTTCCTATAGAAGGATCTATTCTTAAAAATTACTTTTAATAGCAAAGCATCCTATTCTATTGCTGCAATTATACTGATTACAATATACCATGTAGCCTATAGTAAGAGCAACCATTTCCAGGTACATATTACGTGCTGGAATTTTCATATGAATTTTTTGTAATCGCCCTCGCAATGCTAACCATGGGATAGTACCTTAATTTTAGAGATGAGGAAATGGAAGCACAATGAGTGTAAGTAAAACTTATCCAGTACCCCGTGTATGCAGGAAAGCTGGGATCCAAGCAGATGCACTTGACTCTGAAGCCTGGCTCTCCCCACACCACCAACTGACAGGTGATGTTGTCTCATGGTACCCTGTGCTGTATGTAGAGGAATTGTCCTGGACAGACATATAGTTCAAATCCTGGCTCTGCCACCCACTAGCTCTAAAGCTTGGTCAAGTTACCTGACTTCACTGAACTGCTTCTTCTGTAGAAGGGGGATAATAAAAATAGTGATAGTAATGATAATAAGAGCAAACATTTTTGTGCACTCATGATGTGCTAAAGATGGAGCTTGCCTTTATTAGTCTTTAATCCTCACAAAAACAGTGGATATTTTTACTACCTTCCCTTTACAGATGAAGAAATTGAGACACAAAGAAGGAAGGTGATTTTCCCAAGGTTATGCAACTAGCAACCGGCAAGATCAGAACTCAAACCAACTGTCTGGCTCCTAAATCTGCATCTTCATCACCACTCACCACTGACTAGTGGGTTGGTTGTAAGAATTGAGATAAAACATGTGAATTTCTTAACTCAGTGTGTGACACATAGAAACCGCTCAAAATATGTCAACTATTGTTTTCATGACCATGATTTACTTATGATTATTCTATATCTGGTTCTGAACAGCTGCACCTGTTTTTCCCTTTTTTTCTACCCCTTGGAAATATTCCGAGAGTGGGAGAGGAGACTGAGTATCAGGAAATTACTCTCCTTGGCTCTGGATGCCCTGGTAGAAAAAAAAGCAAAAATCAACAAGGACTACTAGAAAGTTGGTTCAATCCTAAATTTAAATGTGCATTGTAGTTATTCAGGCTGAATTCAAATGAGGTAGACATATAGCCCTTGCATTTTGTTAGATATAATATAAACCTTTGGATTTAAAAAATCTGAGTCTTTCCCATTTACCCTGAAGCAAAATCACCGATGCCAATACATTTCTGAGAAATTCACTGGTGTGAAAGCTTAAAGAGTAAGAAGAAGACTAAATTAGGGTATATGTTCCTGCTAAAGCACACAGTTGTTTTTTTTGTTTATTGTTTAAATTCTAGGTCCTTAGTTAATTGGGTTAAGATTCCCAGCTGACGTTATTCATCAATAGCTACCAATGAATAACCATTAATTTTGATTTCCATAATTACATTGAAATTGCATTTATGTCTTAATAGAAAAGAATTAAAGCTAATCTTATCATACAACAAGACTTAAGGCTTTGTTTAATGCCCTGCTTGACAACATCCACCCTCCTCACCCCCCACTTCCAATACCAGACCAGGTGGGCACACATGCACCATTTAAAACTCTTATTTATCGGGCAACTTTCAGAGTTACTTGACTGTGGAGAGCACAAGAATAATATGTTGCAATATGTTGAAATTCATAATTTCCTCACGACAGAACCACAAATATGTTCAGAATTAAATAAAAAACAAAGAATATAAGAGTTTGAACGAAGTTAGCCATTTTACAAATTCCATAGTTTTTAAAAGAGATCTTATTTCTAATTTAATATAAACTTTTTAAATGGTGGATTTGGGCCCCTCTTTGGAGCTGGTGTGCTTCTGCTGCCTAGCCAATAAAACAACAGTCTTTACCTTCAAGAAGCATAAATCTAGAGTTAAATTCAGGATAATTGAATATTTTCCATTTCCTCCCTAAAACACACCAACTAATGTCTATGCACTTCTACACATAATGACTGAGTTCTACATTTTCCAAGAATTAGTTGTGTTCAACAGCAAACCTGATTATGCCAGTTGTTCTTCCTGTTGTAATTACATTTAATTAGACTTACATCACTTGATGAGATATGAGAGTGAAAAGAGCGTCTGTGTTTCAGTGAAAACTATTTGAATGCAAGAAAGAGTTGATAAAGACAAGTTGCCAAAATACTGCTGATTTATTAGACATTGAATGAGACAACTGTAAAAGATTGAGGAGAAAAATGTTCTAGAAAAATTCTGCAAACAAATGGCTTTGCAATTTAAACTGTCGGTTGATGTACAAATTGGATTAGGATAAATTGTGACTCATTCTAAGTATAGTACAGCCTAGGCAGGGGTCAGGCCATCTGGAGAAGTGACACATAATTGAAATCTGGAAGACAGTAGCACTAGGTGAAGAGAGAAGGGCAAGTGTCCTGAGCAGAGGGAATAGCATGTTCAAAGACTTGGCAGCAAAAAAAGATTTGAAAAAAGCTTAGTGTGACTGGAATACAAATGATAGAGTATGGGATAAGTCTAGAGAAATTATCAGGAGATAGATCTTAAGGCCTAGTTAAGGAATCGGACAGGTTTGGGAGAGCAGCCAGTGAGGTATTAATTGAAAATGCAGAGGATGGGACCCTTGTCTACTCTGAATTTGAAAGCTCAAACATTAGGGAAGGGAAATATTTTATCCACTTTAAGCGAATATAACTTCTTTCCTGTGACTGCTAATTGCTGTAGAAAGTAGAGAGGTGAATTTCAAAAAAAGGGATTTGACAGAATTTACCTGGCTTGAAAAGGTAAGATGGCATTTGTTCAAATTTACAGTCTTGTATAGTAAACAGCATAGCTCAGTCAAAACCATTAGGAACTAAATAAATAGGTACTTTCTGGAAATGTCTTTATTAAAGTCTTTAGAAGATGAGGAAGAGTGAAAGAGGAGAGATCTTAAGCTCTGAATAGGAAGGGAACTTTGCTTGATAAAGTCCTTCCTATATTCAGCTTTGCTATTATAATTACATGATTGCTGTGAATATAAAAGTTTGGCTGGATGAAAAATATTGATATATTCATTTATTTGGTTAACAAATATTTATTGAGTGAGTATTGTGCCAGGCACTGTTCTAGATCAGTGCTTCTCAACTGGGAGATTTTGCCCCCGCTCCGGGGAATATATGGCAATATTTGAAGGTGTTTTTGGTTATCACAATTGGAGGGTGGGAGTGCTACCAACATCTAGTCGGGGGGACGCCAGGGATGGAGCTAAATATCCTACAATGCACAAGGCAGATCCCCACAACAAAATGTCAGTAATGCCAACGTGAGAAACCCTGTTATAGAAGCTGGCAATACAGCAATGAAGAAACAGAGAAAAACCTCAGCTCTCATTAAAATTATATTGTAGTGAAAAGAGAAAAACAATAAATGAATTTAAAAAGCAATATATAAATATATAAAGAAATATAAATGTATATCAGATCTGATATACACCAGTAGGCATACCAGATAGCAATAAAGCACAACAAAGGAATATAATCAATGTGGGGAGGAAGGAAATGTGGTGGTGGTGGGGATTGCTGTTTTACAGAGAGAGGTCAGGGAAGGCCTCCCTAATAAGATGATGTGGAGCAGACACCTGAAGTTATGGCATGGGAGTGGGGCTGATACCTTGCTGTCTATATATATTTAAAGATACATCAGTTTACCAATTGTGCATGAATTTAGGGCAAAGATGAATTTTAGGTCATTTTTGAGCAAATGATCTTAGCATCATTGCTTCTTTTTCTTCTTTTTATTGCCAAAAGCCTTTATGCTGGTTTAGATGGAGGGTACATCATTCTCTATTTTTTGTAAATTTCAGACAAATGACAAACCAGGTTGGTTTTCCTTTCAAGCAACGGAACCAGATTCTTTTAATTGAACTTAATGAATCATTGTAGGCCCCAGGTTTCAAACATCATACACAGAACAGGATTCCATGCATCTACAGCTGTGCATATAACATACATATATATAATATGTATGTGTATAGTGTACACAAGTGAGTGTATGAGCATGCTCTTACTACATGATGTAATCTGAGGATAAGGAAGACCATCAGGGTTTGAACCACAAATATAAACATGTAGCATATACATGCAGAAGGATATTTTAAAATAAGGTCGAGGGCAGGCCACAGTGGCTCAGCAGGCAGAGTTCTCACCTGCCATGCGGGAGACCCGGGTTCAATTCCCGGTGCAAGGTCAAATTGTGATTTGAGTGTCTTGGTATGAATATTTTTGTGGGCAATTTGTATGGTACTTATTAAAACATACAACAGAAAAGATACGTGAGCTTTTCTGATAGGTTTATTTCAATCCAAAAATTTATTTCATTAATGATTCATTTAAAGAAAAATTTAACTACAGCTATATGTTGGTTATACCATACATATGAAAAATTGAATACGTAAGAAAATGCTCACTTGAAACTGCAATGTAATTAAGCTTCAATTTTCTCAGAGAAGTACTGACTGTGTTTTCCAAGGATTCCGTCACTAAAAGAAACTAATTCCATGTCTTAATTTAATATATCTCTTCTCCGCAGAAATGCTCAGAATGAAGAAGTAAAAGCATACTACGAGACTGTGATTGCAGTGTTTTTGAAGTGTTCTGAATATTTTTAAAACAGTAGCACCGCTTTAACACAATGATAGTCCTAAGTGTCTGGTGTGTCACTAACGAGCAGTTCAAACCCTAGGACAGTGCTTATTTTCAAATATGTATTTATATTTTAGACATATAGATGTGGTTAAAAAGAAAGGAAAGGAGAAAATCACTCTGTTTTGAATCTTTGAACAAAAATAATTTAATTGTCCTTATCCGTATCTGGTTTTAAAAGTGTGAGGTAAAACTCAGAAGAATAACCTATGGGTCTGCAGTACTCTGTAGATGTGAATTTTGCATGCCCCTGGTAAGGATGGCAGAATTTTAATGGGTGATCCAGCAAAAAACAGAAAATAGAGAAAAGAAATAGCAGAGGTGATAAAAATTGATAATCCCCTCAGCTGAGTTAGATCCATACTTAGGAGCTGTGACCCTGAAACCTTGGTAAAGAAGTAACCAAGATGTGGCTGAGAAGGATCTGGCCATGGGGATTGAATGACCTTCATCCGTTCATGACTTTCCTTGCACAATTGCCACACGACCCATTTATTTTTTATGCGTTCACTCATTCACTCATGCGCTCACTCATTAATTCAACAAACATCATTACTGCATGCATGCCAGGCCTTTCCCTAAGTGCTGAAGATACAAAGGTTTTTGTCCTCAAGAAGTTCAACTAAGTGAGAGAGACGGTGGCATGAAATAACGGATACAGGAAATGTAGAGAGGGCGTGATACAGAATTACACTGTGGGAACAAAGGGCCAGGAGGAAAGACTTGAAAAAAATGAGTAGGAGTTTACAAAGCAACCCGGATGTGGGAGAGCACTTCAGACAGATGAAATAGCACAGATCAAGGCATGTGAGTGCAAAATAAAACTGTCCTGCAGGCTAGAGATGAAAGAGAAGTCAGATTGTGAGTTGCTTTATGTACTATTTTAAGTTCCTTGGACTTTATGTCATAAGGCAGGAGTCTCTGAACTTTTTTGACTGTGTGTCTTTTAAAATGTTTTCATCAATATATGAATAGTATTAATGTATCATGAACATTAGAAAGTATACAAAAAATAAACATTTTCAAAGGTTAAGACTTCAAAAAAATAAACTCCCTGGTTTTCCTTCCTTTAATGGATTGTCTTGAAACCCCCCTATGGGATATGCACTCCCCTTTGGACATCACAGCTATAAAGAATGGGGAAACATAGAGGACTATTAAATGAGAAAGCAGGTTTGACATTCTGAGCCAGCTGCTTTCATCAAATCTCCTCAACCAGCTGGTTGTCTATAGTTAGGATAAGGAACATTTTTCAAAAACAAGATAATTCAGATATGATTCAATTTTGCACTACAGGAGTGCAATATTTTAGTGATTCTCTGAAGCATAGAATGTGTTAGTGTGTTGCTGTTTCTTTCTCATTTCCATCCACCTAACACAATTTGTTGAAAATCACAAAATAGTACAGCTACTGGAGAAAACTTTTTGATCACTGTTTTACCTCAAGAATGCAGATGAGTGTACTGGTAGAACTTAATGTTCTTGGATACTGTTCAAAATTTTATCAAAATCAGATGATTCAGAACAAATCACAAAACTGGTACTACTACTAAAAATAAGGCTAAATAATGGAAACTGCATGGTGGTTGAAAAGCATGAAAATTAAGCCAGATAGATATGAATAAAAGTCTTACTCTACCACTTACTAACTGTGTAACCTCTAGGCAAGTTCCTGGGCTTCATTTAACCTTAGTTTTACCTTCCATAAAAATGGCCACAATAATTTCTTTGCATAGTTGTTTAAAAACATGAAATGTGATGACGCACTGGAGTGCCTAATACAGATGCTCAGTTGGTGCTAGTGCCATCTCTTTCAACTATGAATCCCAGCATTGCTAAGTTAATTTTACTACCCTGTTCCTTGTATAAGCACATGCTTGATCTCTCTGCCTGGAATTCTCTTTGCTCAAAAAATAATTCCTAATTGGATTTTAAAAATCAGATTTTGATCCATTTCCTATGATATTTTAGAAGCATAATTAAGCTCTTTCTCATCACAGTTCCTATATTGACTAATTTGTATCCCCACTATAATAAAAACCATTTATATATGTCATGGATGTATGATGTGCTCAAAGTTCACCCTTTGTTTGTCAGCCGTCAGCCCTCTTCGAGAAGTGTCTCAGGTGAAAGCATGCATCTGGTCATGCCCCCCACCCAGTGTGGCCCCATTCAATAACTTGAAGGGTAATATAAAGGCCCAGACTTTTCATACCACTGAGCACAACACTAAACAGGCATCCTATCTTTAGAACTCCCCTCAGAGCTGGCTAAGTCTGACTTCAATTGAGGCTATGTCACAGTTCAGCCTCTCCCTCTGCCAGCCCTGCTTTCTTCGATTCTTCTGCTCAGGATGTGATCACAAGAGCATTTCCTGGTAAATCTCCTGCATCCTAATCTCCACCTCAGAATGTGCAACCCAGAAACCCAGCCTGCAACCATAGCTCAGGCACTTATCACATTGCCCGACTATCTCACTCAATAGACTGGGTTGTTTCTGATTTATTTTTATAGTCTCAGGACCTAGTCAGTACCTAGCACATATGAATACTTAGCCAATGCTTATTCAACAAATTCATTAAAATCAAGATCCTATTTGGTTTGGTCCAGAAGTTATTTCTAATAAATTTCTAAATAATTTGTTTTTGTTCTCTCTCTTTACTGAAAACTAATTTTAGAGCAGTTAACCCAAAGGTTGTTTACAATTAAATAGTGGTAAAATGGGGATGATGGATTACAATGGAAAATATACTAATAAAATAAGGATCAATATAGTTGTACTTAGCCATTTAATGTTTTATAATCACTCAACAAGCATTCATTGACTGAACATCTACCAAATGCTAGGCACTGTTTTAAGTGCTAAGACTAAAGGAGATTATATTCAAATGGAAAGTGAGAGCTCGAAATAGAAGAGAACCACATAAAAATTTGGGGAGCCATAGGTGTTATGAAGATCACTTTAGGTGTGATGGTCAGGAAAGGTAGCTCCAAGAAGGCAAACCAAGACCTCAATGATGAGAATCCACACTCGCAAGTTTTGAAGGAAGAAACCCTTAGTTCAGGAACACAGCAAATATAAAGTCCAGGAAGCAAGCACTAGTGTGAGTCTAAGCTTTTGGCAACTAAATATAGCAAATTGCTTGTTTTTTTCCTGGGAGGGGAATATGTTCTATTTCTTAACAGGAAGCAAAGTGTTTTCTTGAATAAAACCTGGATGGTACTGAGGGAGGTAACAAACAATGTCTTTATCAACCTTTTCACAACAAATATAGAAGCAGAAATCTGTGGCGGCCTTTTAAGGTGCATTGCAGACCTAACATTAAGACACATTCAGGAAAGACAACTTCTGTGAAGGTTCCATTGATTCAGAATAACTACAGCAGTAGCTGGATGGCATGACCTTTAAATTTTCTTCTTTAAAGAAGAGCTGGATGTCAGGCAGTCAAGATTACATATTCAACCAAGGGCCTCGGTGCAGGTATCCTAGATTATTCACTTATTCTCTGATTCATTAATCAAAAAAGAAAGAAATTGTTCAGAACTACTTGGACAAAGGCTTTTAATCATAACACTCCATTTCCCTGCTGCATTTAAAGCTCACAATCTCTGACGACTTCATAGAATTCAATGGAAATATCACCTACCCAGATAAAGAGCTTCTTGTTTCCAGTATATAATTCCTTTCTTTTCATTTGCAAATATCTGAATTTATTTATATCCAGAATAGAATAGGGCTTTCAGTTTTGCACATTTACATTAAATTTTATTGAGATGCAAATCAATGACAACAGGTATAAAATTAAAGAAAAGAGACTGTCGATATACTCACTGAAGTGAGAAAGGAGATCCTTAAGCTATGACATAGGTAAGGTGCACTTAACAGGTCATTACTTTGTAATTTTGTAATTTTGTAATTTTGTTTCTGACAATTAACCAAGACAAGCATTTATTAAGCAGCAGGGGAATGTTGCAAGAATTCAAAAGAAAGAATATATATTCCAAAGTGAAAAACTCGGCAGGTCAAGCTTTATCAAGCAGGTCAAGTAACAGAGGAATGTCATCACATTACAAAATGTATGTACAAGTTGCTTTGACTTCTTATTACTAATTAGTCATAGATACATAACAGCTGTTTGTTAAATCAACTAGATGCATTCTATTTGGCAAATATTTAAAGCAACCAAGTCAAATTCAAGCTTTAGCACCTATTTTTTCAACTAAAATAGGCTTAGTTGAAAAAGATGCATAACTAAAAATGTGTTGGAGATCAATTAACAATGGCTTTGAAAGCCCCTGCCTAGCAGAGTTCCTAGCAGGTAACTCTCTGCCTCTGTTCCCCTTTCTCCTCCCCTCTCCCCTCCTCTCCTTGTCCCTTCCCTCTTACTTTCCACAACCTAGTATAGAAGGGATATATCCATAGATTACAACTGAAAGTGACTCATAAGCAGTCCCATAACATTTTAGGGGCCCAGAGGAAAAGTTATAAATCAAGGTGGCAAAGAGTTAAATAAAATATGTTGTCCTTCTATCTTGATAAATATACCTTTATAATAATCTAATTTTAATTTCAAATTCTCAAATCCTTCAGAATTTCAGGGCAAAATTGGGCACATACCTGTGAGATAAACTTACCCCTACTCAGGCCTGAAGCTTGACCCCCTGCTTTTCTCCTCTACTGCCCTATCCTACCCAGAATGGGCCTGGTAGGCTTGGTGTGAATGCCCCAGCATGGTCAAGCTCCACACACACGCTATAATCAACTACCACCAGGCTTAAGGAGATGCACACCAGCTGCCTCAGTCTTCCCTTGGGAGAATGGGAAAGCAAGAGGTTTAAGCACACCATAGTAGAGCCAGCATGGGCTGCCATAGAACATAAAAGTCCATGGTGCCAGAAACCATGAAATCAATGCAGAAATAAGTTATGGTTCCAGAGAGGGAGTAACCTTGGCCAATAACCTTGTTCCAAAAACTCCCTACCCAGTCAGTGAGAAGGGGACACAGAGTGGTCCTCTAAAGCTCAACACCAAGGCTAAGCCCCTCTTGCCTGATTTAGAGGGTGATATTGCCTACAAGTTTAACAGTTCTGGCAATAATAGCATTCCAACTTCACCAGGAAATCAGTATCTACCAAATATACTAAAGTTGACATGATTAAGGCATCTAGAAAAATTAATGATGAGACAGAAAAGAAATAAATTCATTGGTTTTTGTATGTGCCAAAACCCGGGAACCAACCAAGAAATCAATTCGTTTTTAAAGTGCTTTGACTTTTATAAATGTTTACTCTTCAAACGATGAAACACACTTTTTTTATATTGATGTCCACATTACAAATCCAGGTACTTTCCATTTCACTAAAAGGTGTATGAAGACTGTGAAGGGCAAGGAGTCCAACAATACTCAAAGAATAGGCTTATAACTCTAGGAGAGAACTATGCAAAGAGAGCTGGACAATTGGTTTTATCCCACCTTTTGTTTAGGCCTCGAACTAAAATGACCAAACTTCCCTGTGTTAAAAATCCTACTCACTTTTACATTGGTCTGCATTCTTAGAAGTTGTTGTAAATTTAATGTTTCTGTGATCTTACCATCTCTAGTTTATTATTTGAGCCACTTGTACCCTTACTGCAAAATATGTTATTCTGTGTAAAATTCTTGCACTAGAGTGATTCATTATTATTACTATAGTAAGAGATGTGAAGTTTGAATTGTGTTAGCAGCAACAGACAGGCATTTCACTCACCTACTCTCACTCTTTCAATTGGATGCTTGAAAAGCAATGATATACATTTGACAATAATTTAACCAGAACACTAGTATGTCTGTGGAGGATAAAAGTACCTAACCCACACTGAATGCAAACTTATAATGTTATTAATATCAGTCATGTAGGACTTTCAGAAGATCACTGAATGTTAATCAACAAACTCAAAAAAAAGGTTTTGCAACCTTGTGAACTATGTCTCAGCAGCACTCTCATACATACATCTATATCTATACATGGTAGATAAATTGATAGACATTTGCATACATACAGATACACTTGTACATAACCATTGAAATAAGGCATATTTCAAAGGCAGAGCTCACGCATATAATCAGATACAAAATCCTTTTCCAAAGGCAAGGTTTTCATAATTCAGCCACTAAATTTCCCTTTCTTAGATCATTCTCTATGGCTCTCAGTAAAATAGCAATGAGTAGCTGAGCTAGCTTGGAAGCTGGGATGATATGGCTGCAGTCATTTTGAATGCAAAATGGAAGGGTGAATTGAGATATGGTGGTGGTGTTCTCTGAAAGGTAAGTCAAGAGTGACACAGACTTCCATTAAGAATTGCTTATTTTAGGGCGGCTGCCGTGGCTCAGCAGGCAGAGCTCCGACCTGCCGTGCTGGAGGTCTGGAGTTCGATCCCTGGTGCCTCCTGCCCATATGCAAATTTAAAAAAAAAAAAAAAGAATTGCTTATTTTATTTTATAGGTAGTGCTGCACGTTTTGTACTCAGATATGTTTCTTTCTTTTAATGGAAGGATTATCTTTATTAAGGGCAGCCTGTATCCTCACATATAAGGCCACATACAAATGTACCAATGCGGTTGGAGGCCCTCCTGATCTCCTTCTCTTCCTGGTCCCACCTGATCATGTCTTAAAAGCAGCTTTTCTAAAAAGCATCTCCACCCAGTCTTGAATAGACCATTTCCTTCTTTTTGTATGCACTGATCCCACCTCTTCTTCTATCATGCCACTTTTTGTATTTGTGTGTGTACATGTCTTATCTTTCCCAACCAGACTTTAAGCCTCTTTGGAGTAAAGGGTATTTACTGTCTGATCAGTCAGACCTTTTCCTTAATGATTTTGTAGCTGTAATTCCTAGCACATATCCTGTTTTTGTTCAACGTTATAACCCCAAGCCACAGCTATAACATATCCAATAAATATCAATAAACTGAATGAAGCTGTTAAAGGAGCCACTAAAATTAGGTTAGCGTTGAACTATTATTACAATTTGAGGCTCAAGTAGGAATACATTGATGTTAATAGCAATTTTCCACAAAGTTTTGAGGATGCCCTCATTAGAACCATGTTCTAATGGTCTAACCTAATAGCTCTCAACCAGTGTACCACTTTTTAAAACTACAATTTAGGATTCACATTACTAAATTGATGTCAGACATTGAATTAACAGGTAGCCTGTTAATTCAATGTCTGACATGAGTTAAAAGGCAAGCCCAGGGACACCAAAGAGATCTTACATTTCTCAGAACTTAGAGAATCTTGCTTCCTACAGGAAGAACAGTAGATTGCTTTACTTAAATAGAAACACAGTGCTGATGAAGGCCCACTAAATAATTTGAGGACTGGGAAGATGCCAGAAATTCCAGTACTGGAAAGCACACAGTGACCTCACAGGGGCTGAGGGACCATCTATCCAAGGGCTTTAACCTACCAGGTCTAACCAGCCCAGAAGCTTCCTGGGAGCTACCCTTCCAAAACAACCAAGGAAAAGCTTTTGGCATTTCAGTAATAAAGAGCTCATTAGCGTGGTTTAGAATTCATCTGCATAATAGTGGACATTGTCCATTCCAGACAGCAAATCCACAGAACTGATTGCTCTGAACGTTAATGAGAAAACGCCTTTTATTGTGGCCAAAGCACTTACAGTAGAATCAGGCTAAAAGCTCTATTAGGCATTGGATGTCAGATTTAGGTTTCACTGAGTTACAAAAGCATAAAAAATGTTACTTATCGGGAGACTGGCCTACTTTTACAGGTCAGATACACTTCCTGGTGATTTTGTCAAGCATAGATGGTTCTAGGAACCAGGCTAACTGAGTCTTTTCTTCCACCTTCCAAGGCAGACTCCAACAGAGTTCAGGAAAGCTGCAAATCAAACTGAGCTCATATGAAACCTGAAGTCTTCCGCAAGGTAACCAAAACACCCGCTTTATTTTCTGACTATAAAGTTATTTTTTAAGGCAAGTTTAGGAAGTGAGTAGTGATAATTACTTTCAAATTCTATTTTTAATGTATTTCAAACTCTAATTAGCAAAAATTATTTTTGATTTTTATTTTGCTAATGGAAAATCTAAATGATGTGGTATTAGTGAAAATGAGACAGAAGAAGCATGCTATTAATGGGAAAAAGCAATGGTCTTTTTCTGGATTTATGTGTGGTCTCTTCATCAAAGAACAGAAAAGAGTTGAAACAGATTAGTAAGTTTTTAAAATTTGGATTAATAGAGGGCATGTCCTGTTCTGTCATTATGGTACGATCTTTCCTAAAATTAAAAATAGCTGCTATTTATTGAATACATGCCATGTGTCAGCCAAAATGTTTCACGTAATTATCTACTTTCTCCCGACAGCACTGTGAGTTAAGTATCATTATCCCACTTTCACAGATGGAGACACCGAAATTCAGAAATTTAAAGTCACTTCTTAAAGTCTTCTAAGTTTTAAACTGAAGCGTCAGAATTGGAAACAATGTGTGTGTGCGACTTTAAAATCTGCATTATTGCCAATGTATCCAGTGCCTTGAGAACAATTTATTCACAAGATCAAGCAACATGCCTCCTCCATTAAAAAAAAATGTTTAAGGATAAGACTTGACTCTTCTATTTAAAGCTAAGCCACCAAGAATCTTTTAAAGACACTAACTGATAGCAATAATTTTAAAGCCTTTGTTTTAATCAATTAATTTAATTCATTTGCTTAACTAAGTCCAAATACATTTTTTTGAGGAAAGAGATCTTCTAGGTGCAATCGTGTCCCTTGGTCTTTCTAAATTCTTCACAGTTCTTAAGTCCAGAATCCACAGCTTGCAGTGGATTTATGTGTTCAAACACACATTGACCTAAGAGCAGGAGAGACAGATTCTGGGAGAATCACATAATAGGTGCTGAGACAGATGCTTATAAAGTTGCACGTTATCAACATCAAAATGAGGTTTTCCTAAACAAATGAACTTCAGAAGGAAAAAAAAAAGAGATGGGAGAGGGGAAGGGATAGAAATTCAAGGATTGAAATGAAGGACATGTTCTAATAATTATGTCAAATTATTTTATGACCATCACAAAATAAACTAAAATTATTCCCTCAGAAGTCATTCAACCTAAGCATGTTAAATATCTCTTATCATATTTGGGTGCTATTTGGCTTACTCTAAAAGAATGATCATCTAGTGATTTTCAACAAATCATGTTATACCATCCCACTGACTACAACATTCCTTATTTTTCACAGTCATGTTTGGTAGTTTTATGTCCCTGTTTAAGAGAGCACAAGCACAGTTCAGTACAATTACCTAGATAGATCTCACGGTGTGACATCTCACACCTTTGTATCTATATAAACTATCTTTTGTAGGTTTCTAAATCATTTTTCCCCAGTGCTTCCCATTTAAATTGGGTGGGGAAGGGAGAAGGAAAGGAAAAGCTAGCAGAAAAAAAAAAAATCTCCCTTTCCAGAAGGAAAGCAGCAACATTAAGCACAATTGAGCACTGGCTCTTTATTTAACTATATAATAATAAAATTTCTCCTAGAATTTATGAAGCAAATTTACTTTCATTTTCTTATTTTATGTGAAAGAGAGGTAAAATTCTATTTTCTCCTTTGTCTTAAGTGGGTTTTTTTCCTGGGTAAAAGGAAGAGGCACAGAGACAGAGCTGGGGGTGCGGCAGCCTGGGGCAGCCCCGCTCTTTTCCGGTTACCTTGTAATTTCTGGCTGTATTCTGTCCTGTCAGACTGGCTCCTCCTCAAGGTACCAGAGTGGTCCCCAGAAACACTGCTTTCCACCACAGTGTCGGTCTTCCTTCTCTCTAGCATATAGAGCCTGGGCCTCAGGAAGGTCAGGTTCTTTTTCTTGGTGCCCATGTTTTCTTTCCCAGGGACTTCTTTGGGCTCCATCTGGGGCAAAGATAAGCTTCAGAAGTTGGCAGGTTCTGGCTGGTTGCTGAAGTGTCTCAGGGTGAGGGTTAAAGCCACTAGAGTGACCAGTTTAGCTGTCCCCTTCTAACTAAACAGCTTCACTCCAGAGCTACCTGGCTGTGACTGCTACCTGTAGGGAGTCCCAGAGCTCCACCCCTATGAGGTCATTCTTTTTTATGCCTAGAATCCAACAGGGGAGGCTGCCACCTGTTACCTGAGAGACCTGCAGCTCAGAACTAGGCAAAGCAAGGACCTTGTCACATGCCAGCGAGGCAAACAAAAATCCCATTGTGTGGGGTGAGGGCTGGGGGTTGGGGGAAAGGAAAGTGCACAAGGTGAGGCAGGGAGGAAGGGAAATGCACATTAGCGGAACGGGCAGTTTATGGGTTTACTGTGTGCCTATGGGTGTGCACAGGTGCATTGAGGACAGGGCGTTGTGATCTGCTGCCTGGAAGGCGGATTTGGACAGGCAGTGGCTTTTAGCCGAAGTCGCTCTCCCCTGACCCGTGGATTTAGCGTGGGGCTATGAGCATTTGCATTTGAATCATAAAAGTGGGTATAGAATCATTTTTCATGATCGCTGTGTGCACTCAAAGCAATACTTACTTCTTTACACATCGAACTGTCAGCAAATATTTACTAAAAATATACTCGGCAAACCCCGATCCGCATTCCTGAGAAAATCAAGACTGCACGTGTGAGAGCGGGCACACAGAGTGGAGGGAAATGCTCATGGAGGCCTGGAACTGCTTTGGTTTTTTCACTTTCCACGTCTACCCTCGTCAGAAATTAATCCTTTCAAGGTCCCAATCCTCTGATGCCAAGTCGTGGTCCCTAAGAAAATAAGACATTTCCTGCATCGCTTTCACAGATCATGTGCCAGAAAAGGGCAGCTCACTTTGAGAAAGTAAAAGGTGGAAAAGTATTTGAAACTGAGACATGTAAAAAGTAGAAAGGATGGGAGGCAGGGGTTGAGAGGGAGAAAGGCAAAGAGTGATAAGCCTTTCATTAATTTTTTGAAGTTGTTTTCCCTCAGATTTACTGAGATCTCTCAAGGGGGAATTTCTCAGAAGCTCTGGGAATGTGCTGAGTGTTTTGTATGCACTTGTTAAAGGAGAGACAGCCCCTGAGGAGAATAGATTCTCTTCTATTGTAGAGGGGCCGCCAAAATTAAGCTTTGTGCTATCAATGCCCATTCCGAATCTCGGTTCCTCCTTTTAGACAAGATTTACAAATGAGTAAAAAGGAGATATACTTCGCCCCCTTCCCCCCCCTCCCCAGGTTGTGTGGGCTGAATTCAATTTGCATTATCAGCTTAAAAATAAATGACAAATCTTCACCCACTACAGAGACATATATATATATAGCTTGGCCTATAGAATAGCTTTTATTTAATATAATTGATAGTCTTTTTTTTTAAGAAGTCCTTCCAAGTACATTTAATAAATATCTTTAAAAGCATATTCACCTCTAAGATGTAAATGAGTAATTTTGATTCATGTTAAAAATGTCTCAATTATATGCTATGATTTTCTTTTTTTTTTTTGTAAGCTGTATGGCAAGGTCACATTTCTTTACTTTTCCATGTGAGTATCCCATTATTGCAGCAGCATTTGTTGAATTTTTGTTTGTTTATTTTTCTATTTGTTCTGTTTATTTGTTTTTTTGGGACATACAGCGACTGGGAATCGAACCTGGATCTCCTGTATGGCATGCGAGAATTCTAACACTGAAGTACCCTTGCACCCCTATATTCTAACATTATATATACATATATTATATAAACATATATGAATATATAATGGTAATCTGGTTACTAACAGAGATATACTATTGAAATATACTACCACTGCCAAATCAGGCAATATAAATCACAGGACTATGTGAAATATGAGGTTTGGGAGATAACACTCAAAAATGTTATCAGTGAACCTAACAAAAATGGCAGCATGGTTTTACACATGATAAATGGTTAAGAAATAAAAAATAATGCAATAAGTATGCCACTTTTATCTTGAAAAAGTCTGAATTTGCTTGTGGGAATGGCCTTAGAAGGTGTGGAGTTTGTGAGTTATTGTGAAGTGGTGGAAGGAGCATTATGTGAAATCAGATGGAAATTGATAACACCAAATATGGACGGGTGAAGTTCACAAGACAGACCATGAACTGAGATGGCTGGTAATGTTTAAGGAGTGTGTGTATATGAACTTTGTACATCCCTACCTGGCTCAGATGATCTGGGTGCCATGTTCTGCATTCACATAGCGTTTGGAGTGGATAAGATTGCACATAAGTAAATGCAAAATTATGTTATGCACAAATCATTTCCTAATATATGAATCTTGTTGGAACAAATTTGCATTTTCAAAGCAAGCATTATAGCAGAACTGATTGTAGAAACTTTATGATATTTTTAAATTTTGTCAATTGAGAAGATGCATTACATGGCTACTATGAGTTCCCTAGTAAATATTTATCTTATTTATTCACAGTAGTTTCTATGTCAACTTAAAAAATGATAGTAGATGCAGTCTTTCACAGCTACCTTTTACTCTATCAATGAATGAGACAGACACTGTTAGTTACTTACTTAACATTCATTCCTACCAATTCCCATTCCTCATGTCATTTTTCTGCCAACAGAAACTTTATTTTGTTGTAGACATAGCCAGGATAGAGACTTTTTTAAATGTTTTTGCACTGGGGCATCTTGCTAGACCATCAATGAGGCTGGAGGAACAAGACATGTAATCTGTCTATGCCTTATATTTTATGGCAGATGTACAATAGCATTTCAATATAAGAAGTTTATATTACTTAAATACATCATTGACATTAACACATTTAAATGTATTTTATTTGGAGTAGGGAACAAGCCATTCCTCGTCATGGACAATAAATCCAAAACTAAGTTTTAGTCTTGGCTATGACAAATTAATTTCCTGGCATTCTTTATAAGTGACACAATCTCCAGGTTCCGATTTCTTCATCTGCAAAACATAAGGGTAAGTTGGTCATTACCACTTGTCACCAAATATATTTGCTTCTCTATTTAAGCACATGAGAGTATTCCACTGCTTTTTATCATGGCAAAACTGACGTAACATATGGACAACATAACATCGCACCCATCAATAGCCATATATAGATTCTCTAGTGTGCATAGCTCATTCTCCAGAATGGCCCACATTTTGGTACACAAAACAAGTCTTAGAACATTTTAAAAGATTGTTATTAACAAAGCATCTTCTCTGACCACAGTAGAATGAAGCTAGAAATCAATTGCTGAGGGAGAACAGGAAAATCCACAAATATAGGGAAGTTAAATAACACACTCTTAAGCAAAAATATATCAAAGAAAAAATCATAGGAAATATCTTGCACTGAATGAAAATGGAATCACAACATACCAAAACTTATGGGATGCAGTAAAGGCAGTGCTCAGAGGGAAACTTACAGCTTTAAATGCTTATATTAAGAAAGAAAAAAGCTCTGAAATCAGAGACCTAACCTTACACCTGGAGGAAATAGAAAAAGAAGAGCAAATTAAATTCAAAGTGAGCAGAAGGAAAGAAATGACAAAAATTAGGGCAAGACAAATGTAATAGAGAATAAAAATAACAGAGAATCAACAAAACCAAAAGTTCGTTCTTTGAAAAGATCAATAAGATGTGCAAACCTTTGTCTAGACTGACAAAAAAATTTAAGAGTAAGAGAGAGGACACAAATTACTAAAATCAGAAATGAAAAAAGGCAGACATTAGTACTGAACCCACAGAAATAAAAAGGATTATAAGGGGATACTACGAACAATTTATGCCAACAAATTAGATAACCTAGATGAAGTTGAAAATTCTTAAAAGCAAATATACTACCTATACTGACTTAAGAAAGAAATAGAAGATTATGAAAACCAGTAACAAGTGAAGAGATTGAATCATTAATTAAAAATTTCCCAACAAAGAAGAGCCCAGGACCAGAGGACTTCACTAGTAAATTTTACCAAATATCCCAAGAAGAATTAACGCCAATGCTACTCAAACTCTTCCAAAAAAACTGAAAAGGTGAGAACAGTTCCCAACTCATTCTATAAGCCCAGCATCACCTTAATACTGAAGCCAAATAAAGATATCTCAAGAAAAGAAAATTACAGACCAAAATCCCTCATGATACAAAATCCTCAGTAAAATACTAGCAACAGCACCTTAAGAGGATTATACAATATAATCAAATGGAATTATTCCAAGCATGCAAGAGTAGCTCAACATAACAAAATCAATTAACGCAATATGCTAAATTAATGGAACGAAAGATAAAAACCACATGATCATCTCAATCAATGTAGAAAATGCATTAGACAAAATCCAGCACCCCTTCTTAATAATCACACTCAGAAAACTAGGAATATAAAAAAATTCATATGGTAAAGAGCATATATGAAAAACCCACAGCTAATCTCATACTCAGTAGCAACTGTATCTTTTCTCCTAAAATCAGAAACAAAACAAGAATGTCTACTGTCACCTTTATTACTCAATATAGTACTGGATGTCTAGCCAGAGCAATTAAGCAAGTAAAAGAAGCAAAAGCTATTCAAATTAGAAAGGAAGAAGTAAATTTTCCCTCATTTGCAGATGATATAATCCTATATATATATAAAATACTGAAAAATCCACAGCAAACCTCTTAGAGTCGATAAGTGAATCTAGCAAAGTAGCAGCAGGGTATAAGATCAACATGCAAAAATAAGTGGTGTTTCTTTACACTAGTAATGAACAAGCTAAAGAGGAAATAGAGGAAAAAGTCCATTTACAAAAGCAAATAAAAGAATCAAATATCTAGGAATAAATTTAACCAAGGCTGTAAAATACTTGTGCATGGAAAAATAACAAAATATGGCTGAAAGAAATGTTAAAAGACCTAAATAAATGGAAGGACTTTCTGCATTCACTGATGGGAGGGCTAAATATTGTCGATTCAATTCTACCCAAAGTGATTTGTGGATTTAACACAATCCCAATCAAAATTCTAAGTCTTCTTTGCAGAAATGGAAAAACTATCATCAAATGCATATGGAAGGGTAAAGGACCCCAAATAACCAAAAACATTTTGAAAAAGAACGAAGTTGGAGAACTCACATGGCCTGATTTTGAAACTTATTACAAAGCCACAGTAATCAAAATAGTATAGTGCTGGTACAAGAACAAACACATAGATCAAAGGAATTGAATTGAAAGTTCAGAAATAAACCCTCACATTTAGAGGGAGCAGAGTTTTGACAAGGATGCCAAATCCATTAGGTGAGTAAAGAGTCTCTTCAACAAATGGTGCTGGGAGAACTGGATAGAGATATGCAAAAGAATGAAGGTAGAACCCTACCTCACACCATATACAGAAATTAACTCAAAATGGATCAAAGACCTGAATATAAGGGTCAGAACTATAAAACTCCTAGAAAAAAGCAGAGGGAAACATCCTCAGGTCCTTGTGTTAGCCAATGGTTTCTTTGACTTAAAAGCAGAAACATTAGAGATAAAATTTTAAAAAATTAGATAAATGAGACATCATCAAAATTTAAAACTTCTGTGCATTGAATGACTTTATCAAGAAAGTAGAGATAACCCCCAAAATGGAAGAAAATATTTGGAAACTATGTACCTGATAAAGGTTAATGTCCAGAATATAATAAGAACTCCTACAACTCAACAACAGAAAGACAAATAATCCAGTTTTAAAAGGGAAACATATTTGAACAGGCATTTCTCCAAAGAAGATATACTAATAGCCAATAAATAAATGAAAAGATGCTCAATATCATTAGCCACCAAGGAAATGAAAGTCAAAACTATGAGATAGCATTTCATACCAAATAGAATAGCTACTATTCACAAAAAGATAATAAGTGTTGAAGAGGATGTGAGAAATCAAAATGTACATTATTGGTGGGGATGTAAAATGGTGCAGACATTGTAGAAAACAGCTTGGCAATTCCTCAGTTAAGTATAGAATTATCAAATAACCCAGAAATCCCATTTCTAGGTATATACCCCAAAGAATTGGTAGCAAGACTTGAACAGATACTTGCACACCAATGTTCACAGTGGCATTATTCAAAAGGTGGAAGCAATCCAAGTGTCCATCAACAGATAAATGGGCAAATGAAATGCGATATATACATATGATGGAATATTATTCTGCTATGAAAAGGAATGAAGTTCTGATGCATGTTACAACATAAATGAACTTTGAACATATCTTGTTGAGTGAAATAAGTTAGGCAGAAAGGGACAAGTATTGTATGAACTCACTGATAAGAAATAAGCAGAATATGAAAATTCATAAAGTCAGAAATTAGAAAACAGGTTACCAGGGGTTGGGGGTGGAGGGGTATGGGGAGTTAATGTTCTATTGATATGGAGTTTCTGTTTGGGGTGTCGCAAAAGTCTTGGCAAAGGATGACAGTGAGGGAGGCATCACTTTGTGAATGTAATTAACACCACTTGCTTGAAAGTGGATAAAACAAGAAAATTTTGGATTGTAAGTTACCAGGAAACCCCACCATAGAAATGTACAACACAGTGAACCTTAATGTAAACTATGGGCTATAGGTAATAGTGTACTTATAGTAATAGTAATAGTATACTTATAATAATATTGTTTGATCAATTGTGACAAAAGTATCACACGATTGCAAAATACTAATTGGGAAACTGTGTGTGAGTGGGGGATATAAATATGCCTGATTTTTCTATAATCCTACAACTGCTCTAATGAAGAAAAAAACATGGTTTTTTTGATCTTATAATTTGTCAAGTAGGAGACTATTGCATACATATAAACATATAAGTGAATAAATAAATAAAAATTACGTTAAGTACTGTGAAAGAAGCAATTAGGGTACATTAATAAAAAAATAACAAGAGGAAAATCTAATTTAAAAGGTTGAGCATCTTTTACTCTAGGCTAAAAAATGAGGAAGAATCAGCCATTCAGAGATGGGAGAGGAAAGGAAGAGATTATTAACAGAGGGCACAAAAGCCCTGAGGCAGAAAAGAAGGCCCGTGTGGACACAGCAAACTCAGAGGGGGTGAGAAAGGTGACAAGATAAGAGAAGCAGAGGGGGAGTGAGATTATGTAGAGTCTTCTGGGGTTTGTCAAGGAACTAAGATTTATTCTAAATGAAATGGGAAGAAATCAAACAGTTTTAATC
>PVIY010014614.1:0-55987 GCA_004026745.1 Myrmecophaga tridactyla
TAGCAATGCAACTTTAAGATGGCATTTTCAGATAATCAGGACATTTAAATAGGTATTAAATGAAACAAATGGGACGTTTTAGATGTGGTAGTAATGGCATGATAGTTATATTTCAGAGAGGGCTTATGAGTTGGAAATACATTTTGAAGTATTTAGTTGTAAAACTAATATTATCTAGATCTTGCTCTAAAATGCTTAAACAAAAATAAATGAAGGTGGGAAGATTGATTAAACAAGATGAGTAAAATGTTGATAACTGTAAAGGAAGTGATGATTACATGAGGATCATTATGCTGTTGTATCCACTTTTTTTTTAATCTTTTTATTTTATTTTTTTAAATACCAAAAAAACAAAGAAAATGCAAACATTACTATTTTGATCATTCCGTTCTACATATATAATCAGTAATTCACAATATCATCACATAGTTGCAAATTCATCATCATAATCATTTCTTGGAACATTTGCATCTATTCAGAAAAAGAAAACGAAAACAGAAAAAATATTGATACATACCATACCCCTTACCCCTCCCTTACATTGATCACTAGAATTTCAAACTAAATTTATTTTAACATTTGTTCCCCCTATTATTTATTTTTATTCCATTTGTTCTACTCGTCTGTTGACAAGGTAGATAAAAGAAGCATCAGACACAAGGTTTTCACAGTCACACAGTCACATTGTGAAAGCTATATCATTATTCAGTCATCATCAAGAAACATGGCTACTGGAACACAGCTCTACATTTTCAGTCAGTTCCCTCCATCCTCTCCATTACATCTTGAATAACAAGGTGATATCTACTTAATGCATAAGAATAACCTCCAGGATAACCTCTGGACTCTGTTTGGAGTCTCTCAGCCATTGACACTTTGTCTCATTTCACTCTTCCCCCTTTTGGTCAAGATGTTGTATTTACTTTTCTGGATATTTGGAATGTCCAGAATAAAATGTTAAAATACATACAGAGAGAAAGTTATAATTTCTATTGGTGATATGCCCAAAAGATGGATATAAAAGAGTTTTCATCATAGTGTTCCTTCAGTTGCCAAAATTTGAACAATCTAAATTTCTAACAGTGGGAAAATAATAAATAATCCACAGAATACTATGCAGTTCTTAAATTGTTTTCAAAGACTATTGAATGACATTTTTTAAAATTTACAATTAAAGGTAAAGTGAAAAATTAGATGCAATATTATCCCAATTTTAGCTAAAATGTATTTATAAATAAAAGACTTAAAGGAAATACTCTAAATTATTAACAGTTATCTGGGTGGTAGAATTTTAGGTCATTTTTATTCATTTCTTTATACTTATGTATTTTTCAAAACTTTTCTAATCAACATCTCTATTTATTAAAACAAATAGAAGACACTATGAATGTCTTTAGTTTAAACCATTTGACCCAGTAATACCCCTTATAAAAGGATAAAGAAATAGTCAAATGTGGGAAAAGATTCATATTCTGACATGATCATTGAACTGCTATTTATATTAGCAAAATAAAATGGAAATGTCTAAATGACCAATGAAAGGAGAATGCTTAAATTATGCTCTACCCATGTTACGTGACCAGTAAATGTTTTCAAAGAGTGAAATACTGAAAATGCTCATGGTTTAATAAAAAGGAGAATATCACATTGTGTGTACAATGTGATCACAGTCATATTTTAAGAAATGAAAGACTGAAGATGGTCAAAATGTTAGGAGATATCGGTGATTTTAATTTCAGATTTTCTGCCTTCTATACTGTCTGAATTGTTTATATTGAACATGTATTATTTTGTACTCAAAGACATTTAATGCTTTGAAAAAAGAGAAGAGGGAAAAGGAAATGTTTAAGGAGAAAAGAAGAGGTCTGGAATCACTGCTTGGGAAATATGCCAAGGAGTTAATGAAAGTAAATGAAGGATATTTTAAACAGAAATTTGAATTTTATGTAACGGGGCAAATCTGTTTAGTTTTATGTCTTCCAGCAGTGTAGTCTTACTATAAACTTAAGGGAAATAGTTGTAGTCATCTAGGGTTAGGAATGCTTGGCAAATGATCAGGGAGTTTGTTTTTCTGGTCTACCTCCGCAGTTGGCATGAAGATGTTTTTATAAATTGCAAAGTTCTAAACTAATGATAGTGGTAGTTTTCATCTGTTCCCATGACTGTGATGCCCTAGTTCAGACCCTCATCATTGTTTCTTAAACTTATTGATGTTCTTTCTGCCTCTAGTCTATTCCAAATAATCCTTTACATCATTGCCCAGAGTTCTTTTCTAAAGCACCAGGTCAGATTGTGTTATCTTTCTTTTTCAGAATTCCTATTTTGGCTCTCCATCACTTTAGAGTATCTGAACTTTTAAGTCATAAATTCAAAGCTCTTTATGATCTGGTCTCAAAGTGCCTTTCCACCTCAACCCCTTACTATATCTCCATATACTTTTTTTTTTTAACTGAGAAATCTTCACACATATGAAGTCCATGCATGGTGTACAGTCAGTGGCTCACAATATCATAGCATAGTTGAGTATTCACCACCATGATCGTTTTTTAGAAATTTGCATCACTCCAGGAAAAAAAAGAAAAAGAAAAAACCCTCATACATACCATACCCCTTACTCCTCCCTCTCATTGACCACCAATATTTCAATCTACCCAATTTTTTACCTTTTATCCCTCCTATTATTCATTTCTTATTTATCCTTGTTTTTTTTTTACTCATCTGTCCTGGATAAAAGGAGCATCAGACACAAGGGTTTCACAATTACACAGTCACATTGTAAAGTCTATATTGTTAGTCTTCAATAATCAAGGCTACTGGAACACTGCTCAAAGTTTCAGGTACTTCCCTCCAGCCACTCCAAAACATCATAAACTAAAAAGAAATATCTATATAATACATAAGAATAATCTCCAGGATAACCTCTCAACTCTGTATGAAATCTCTCAGCTGCTGAAACTTTATTTTGTCTCATTTCTCTCTTCCCCTACTATTGGTCAAGAAGGCTTTCGCAATCCCTTGATGCCTGGTCCTGGCTCATCCCCGGGAGTCCTGTCACATGTTGCCAGGGAGATTTACTCCCCTGGGAGTCATGTCCCACATAGGAGGGAGGGCAGTGTGTTCCTTTTTGCAAGAGAATCCTCATATGAGCAACAGAAGAGGTTCGCTGGGGGTGACTCTTAGGCCTAATTTTAAGTAGGCTTAGCCTATCCTTTGCAGGAATAACTTTCGTAGGTGTAAACACCAAGATGGAGGGCTCAGCCTATTGATTTGGTTGTCCCCACTGCTTGCGAGAATATCAGAAATTCTACAAATGGGGAAGTTGAATATTTCCTCCTTTTTCCCCATTCTCCTAAGGGGACTTTGCAAATACTTTATATTCACTGTCCAAATTACTCTTGGATATATCAGGGCATCACACTAACCTGGACAGACCAAGAAAATCTCATGCCCTCTTCAAGATTCCATGTACTTATGGTGTTCACCTAAATTGACCATACAAGTTATATTAAGAAATGTATACCCAAAATATAAGTTTTGCACCAAATATACATTTCTTCCTTTGGACTCACCCAGAAGTTGAAGTTTACAATATGGACTATATCATCCCTTACCCAGTCTTCTGATATATCTTAGTCCTATCCAGATCAGCTTCATTCATATGTGTACTCGAAGTCTGATCCCTTTTCCAACTTTTTTTGCCAATTTGCTTTTTATTTTTAACTTTTTTTTTATTGTATGGCATAACATATACAAAGCAAAGAAATAAAAAAGCAATAGTTTTCAAAGCACTCTTCAACTCTTCAACAAGTAGGTATAGAACAGATCCCAGAGTTTGTCATGGGCTACCATACAGTCCTCTCATATTTTTCCTTCTAGGTGGTCCAGAATATAGGAGGCTAGAGGGCTTAAATATTTTTATCATCACAATTGACTTTTTCTTCTTCCCTTTTCCAACTTTTTAAACAGTTCCTGTATGGAGTACTGCTGACTTTCATAACTTCAGAGCTCTAACTCTGAGTCTCAGGTGTCACATAAATACCCAGAGCTTCTGAGAATGACCAGGTTATATAGAAACAGCTCAGTGGCTCAGAATTTAGATTAACAGTTATACCTCCTGAATATATGTGACTGGTGTAAGTGCTTAAAATTTAGGACCCTTTACAGTAGACCCCAGCCTGATAACCCATGTTCTCAACTTTAGTTCACCAAGTTTTTTTATTCTATTTAGTCTTTATGATTGAGGCATGATAATATTTGTCTTTTTGTTCTTGGCATTTCATCAACATGCAGTCCTTAAGGACTGTAAAAACCAGTGTGCTAATGTCCATTCGTGTCCCCACACTCAGTTCCTCTAGGTATATCGGGGTTTCAGGATCATATGGCAAACCTACCCCTAGCTACTGTGAAACGATCACACTGCCCTCCAAGGCACTGCACTTCTCAGTTTCCCTATCAACAGTGAATCGGTACATGTATTTCTCCCCATTTTCACTAACACTTGTTTCTCTCTGTTCATTTTTAAACAGTTTTATTCACACATCATACAATCCAACCTAAGTGTATAGACATGCCTTTGCCACCATAATCTATCTGAAGACATTTCCTTTTCTTCCACAAAGAATCTATACCCCTTCCCTATGCCCACCCCCACCGCCTGCTTACATTTAGTTTTGGCATAATGTCTTTATTAAATTCAGTGGAAGCATATTAACAATGTTACTGTTGACTATAGACCCTGCCTTGCATTGATTGTACTTTTGCCCATATACTGTCTATTTTCAACACTCTGCAATATTGACATTCATTTGTTCTCCCTCTTGCAAAATGTTGTTTTTTATTTGTACATTTAATCACCACTATTTTCCATTCTAGGCATTCCTAAATTATACCTTCTCAGTCTTCATCCTCTGTCTTTCCTTCTGGTTTCATACGTGTCCCCTGCCCTTCTTCCTCTATCATACTCACATTCAGCTTCATTCAGTACTACAATTACACAGTATTGTGCTATCCATTTCTGAATTTTTACACTCAGTCCTGTTGTACAATCTGTATTCCTTCAGCTCCAACTGCCCAATCTCTACCCTGTTTCTACCTTCTGTCAACCTGTGTTCTAAACTTCAATTCTCAAGTTTACTCATTAATGTTAGCTCATATTTGTGAGACCATACCATATTTGTCCTTTGTTTCTGGCTAATTTCATTCACCATAATGTCCTCAGTGTTCATCCATTTTGTTACATGCATCATAATTTTATTCCAAAAAGCCTCTGTTTTTTTTGGTTTTGTGTTTTTTAATTTTCCCCCCATCAGCCCTGCCCCCTCCCTGCTGGGGCAAAAACTTTTAATACCTTTAGCGCTTATTCAAGGTTTATCTGAGCTGGAGGCCTATTTTCAGTAGTCAGAATTTGTTAATTAATTCCACAATTGGAACTTGGTTGAGCTAAGCCCCTTTTGCTAGTAAAGTCTCTTTCCTTTCCCCTCGGGGAACCAGGCTATGGTGCCAGTTGGGAAGAGGCACTTGCCTTCGCGGCTTAGGGGACTTAGAGTTCTGTGTGGGAACGCAGCTGATCCTGAAGGATCAGATGCCAAGAAAATGGCAAAGGGGGCTCTGTTAATGAGGAAAAAGACTAATAGCATGATGTCTTCAAAGATGACATTTATTAGGGAGGAGATGAAATGAGATGATGAGTAGTGTGTTTAGCATAAAGAGGAGTTTGCTAATAGTGGAACATCATTCAGGCATCAGATAAAAATGATGAGAGAACAAATAGGGTAGAAAGAATATGAGGCTTTTGTTATACATCTCAGTTTTGACGTTTGTCTTATGTCTAAATAGGTATGCAGCGGAACAGATGAAGATCCTGATGATAAAAATGCACCGTTTCGGCAACGACCATTTTGCAAATATAAAGGACACACTGCTGATCTCCTTGATCTTTCATGGTCTAAAGTAAGAAATACTTAATTGCATATTACTTCTATGTAACTATAACTTTAGGATTAAAACAAATGTTTTATTTGTAGGATTGTCAACACCCTCATGTATTTAAATGTTTATATATACTTTATGGGCATTGTCTACAAATTAACCTAAAAAAGAGAACCACCAGAATAGGCTAATAAAGATTTCTGTTATATTACTTAATGGCTTCTATCTGGATCTGCTTATAAATTTGTTACCTTTTGCTTTTATAAGCAGTAATTTTGTAAAATATCTGTCCTCTGCAGAATGGATATGACTTCAACTATAAAGGTAAAATTTGATCTATCTAATCAAGCCTACTTTGGGACTAGTCGTATAAATTCATGAAATTATTTATGTAGGATTCTAATTATAATCTGTTAATCAATGTTAAAACATTTTCTGATTTTTTTTTCAAGAGAGAAAAATTATTTCAAGAGTAAGGGATATTGGGCGGCTGCCGTGGCTCAGCAAGCAGAGCTCCGACCTGCCGTGCTGGAGGTCTGGAGTTCGATCCCTGGTGCCTCCTGCCCATATGCAAATTTAAAAAAAAAAAAAAAAGAGTAAGGGATATTCGCCATTGATCAGATATCTTAACAATTTTGCCAGAATTTAAAGAGACATTTAAATTTTCATATAAGGTGTTTGAAATATGAACCCACTTTTGGAATTTTTGCATACCTTGCACTTTCTTTGTATTAAAACCTAATAGTACGCAGAACCTAAAATCTCTTAAGAAATTGAAAAAGCGCTAAAATATAAAAGCCTTGAGTTGGGAAAAGTCTCCTAAATTCACAGAAATATCACAGATACCAGTAATGTCCCTTTTTTGTTTTTTAAAACTGTATAAGGAGAACTTCAGGTACCATAAAGATATCACTCATAACTCTTGGAAAGTCAGACATTTCCTGAGTGCCAGCTTTTTTTTCATACCTTAGCAGTAGTTTATGCAAGAACTTATTTATATTTGTAGTGTTAATCAGTGGGACACATGAGTCTGTTCAATTCTATACAATCATATTTACCTTTAATATAGTAATATTACTTATAGACCCACTAGTGAACTGCTGTCACTTCTATTTATTCACTTTACAATTAAGTTCAACCTCCTTAGCTAACTGTTCACCCATCTCAAGCCTCTGTGTATCTCTAGGTCCCCTATGTTGTGTATTATAAGCCTCTGATTTTACCTTTACCATGGTCATAAAAGTGGAATCATATAGTATCTGTCCTCTTGTATCTGGCTTATTTCATTTAGCATTATGTCCTCAAGGCTCATTTATCTTGTTATGTCATTCAGGACGTCATTTTGTCTGACTGCTGCATAATATTCCATCATATGTATGTAGTATATTTTGGTAATCCATTCGTCTGTTCATGGACACATGGATTGTTTCCATCTTTTGACGATTGTGAATAGTGCTGCTATGAACATCAGTGTGCAAATCTCTGTTTGTGTCACTGCTTTCAGCTCTTCTGGGTATATACCGAGTAGTGGTATTGTGTGGTCATACAACAACTCAAAATTTAGTTTTCTAAGAAACCACCAGACTGTCTTCCAATAGCAGCTGTACCATTATACATTCCCGCCAGCAGTGCATAAGTGTCCCAGTTTCTCCACATCCTATCCAACGTTTGTAGTTTCCTGTTTTTTAATAGTCATTCTTATAGGTGTGAGGTGGTATTTCTTTGTAGTCTTGAGCTGCATTTCCCTTATAGCTAATGAGAATGAGCTTTTTAGCCATCTGTATTGTATTATAAGCAGCATATGGCTGGGTTATGTTTTTTTAATCCATTCTGACAATCTGTAACATTTATATGGTAACTTTAGACCATTAACATTCAAAGTTATTACTGGGAAAGTGTTCCTTAAATCCACCATCTTATCCTTTGGATTTTATTTGTCAGATCTATATATTCTTTTCCCTCGTTCTCTTTTTAACCTTTAAGTTACTCTTACTGGTGCTTTTCAATTCTGTGCCCTTTTCCAGATCTCCCTGTCTTATCTTTATTTTTGGCTGGCAGAACTCCCTTTACTATTTCTTGTAGGGCTGTTGTGTTGTTGACAAATTCTTTCACCATTTGTCTGTGAAATTTTTAATCCCTCCCTCAGTTATGAAGGACAGTTTGGCTGGGTACAGATTCTTGGCTGGAAATCTTTCTCTTTCAGGATCTCAAATATATCATACCACTGCCTTCTTACCTACGTAGCCCCAGTTGAGTAGGCCAAACTCAGTCTTATGTGGTTTCCCTTGTATGTAGTACATTGTTTTTCTCTTGCCGCTTTCAGGATTTTCTGCTTCTCTTCAACATTTGACAGATTGATTAGTATGTGTCTTGGGAAAAGACTATTTGGATTTATTCTATTTGGAGTTCTTTGAGCTTCTTTGACTTGCATATTTATGTCCTTTTTTATGTGCTGGGATTTTCCCCCCATTATAGCCTCAACTGATCTTCCTAGCCCTTTACCCTTCTCTTCTCCTTTTGGGATACTGATGATTCTTACATTTGTGTATTTCGTTTTGTCCATCATTTCCCTGAGATCCAATTCAAATTTTTCCACCTTTTTCGCCATTTGTTGTTTTGAGTGTTCAAAATCAGTTGTCCTGTCCTCTAATTCTCTTATTCTTTCTTCTGCCTCTTCAAATCTGTTGTGTCTCTAGTATATTTTAATTTTGTCTACTGCATCTTTAATCTCTGTGATATCTTTTTTCCTATTTATTCTTTCAGATTCCTCTTTATGCTCTCCTAGTGTCTTTTGATCTCCTTTATGTCATCAGCCATCCCATTGATTCTTTTTAGTATTGTTATATGAGCATCTTTGATTAGTTGTTCCAAAGTCTTTGCTTCCTCTAGTTTTTTAATTTGGTCATTAGGCTGAGCTGTACCTGTCTGCATCATGATATGCTTAATGATCTTCTGTTGCCTTCACAGCATGTAAATATCTTGATGAGCAGGGTGAGGGTGCAGGAGTCTCCAGAGAGGAGAGGCAAGACCGTGTGCTTGCAGGAGAGGTGGGTTGGGCTGGGGCAGGCGTGCACTCGCACGGTGGGAGTGTGGGGTGGGAACGCATGCAGGGTGTGTGAGTCGGGGTGGGAGCACTTGGTGCACAGTAGGGGGCCAGATGACGGGGTTCAGGTTGGGAGGAGTCACGGGTCACAGGCAGTGCGCGTGAGGGTAGTGCATTCAAAGGGTGTGGCTTGGCTTACTTCCTAGTCCCCATTTCTCTTTCCATGCAGTACTGAAGGCTCCAGGCCTCTGTCTGGAAATGGGCACAGTAGGCTGTTTGCACTAGCTGGATGGTCTCTGGTTCTCTGTGCCTCAATTCTTCAGCTTTTGCAACCAGGACTTCCCTACGTGGTGTAGAAAATCCTCCCAGGTCACTTACACCCTGGAATGTCCCAGTCACTTTCTGTCCCTTCTTTAGCTGTTCTTTGGAGCAGGGGTGAAATCGATCTTTCCTTTACCACCATCTTCCCAGAATTCCCCTGAGTGCCACCTTTTGAATTACTCCATTTATGAATTGTTTCTTCTCTCCTACCTAGGTGTTCTGCTTGCTTTTCATAACCCATCCATTATGTCTTTCCAGAAAAAACTTGGATCTCACGGTGGTTATAGGTAGTCTCATTCTTAAATTGAGCCCTAATTGTGTCATTGTATTCCTCCCCCATCCTATTCCCTAAATTGACAGACGTTGGAAAGCTAAGGGTTTGTAATCTGGTAATCATACTCACCCTGAATCTCACCCTGAATAAGAAGTACGTACAAAGCACATAATTGGAATTTTGCACTCATTTCATTTTCTCATTTTATTTTTCTTTCAGGAAAGCCAATAGCTTTCCTGAAATGTAACAGTAAGTTGAAGAAACTAGATCTCTGTTGACTACCTTCTAGTCAGAATAGTACCTTTTCTTTGAACTGATTCTACTTAAGCTTTCTCTATCATTTGATGATTTGACACTAATTATCTTTCTTGAAATATTTTTCTTGGTTTTGGAATACTGTATGTTCTTGATTCACTTCCTGTCTCACTGGCCATTTCCCTTGTTTCCTTCTGAGACATAAAAAGAGAAGGTTTGAACTTGACCCCTAATATCTCTACTTAGAATGTAGCCTCAGACAGATTACTGTAAATTCTTCCTATTAAAGTAACACTCAGTCATTACCTCACAGTGTGGTTTTAGGAACTGTTGAGAATCTATGCAAATATAATTGCTACATGCTAAGTACTTTTCATTCACTCAAACCATATCTTTTGATCACTTTACTGTCCACAGAGGAGATATGACCCGATAGTTAAGAGCATGAGCTCTGGACACAGGCTCTCTGTTCATATCCTCCATAGTCTGTCCCTTACAGGGACATTGTGTGACATTGGGCAACTTACTTAACCTCACCATGCCTCCTTTGCAAAATCAACATAATTAAAAAAGCTTCCTCATAAGGCTATAGGGGGAGATTAACTGACTAAGTAAATGTAAAGAATTTACCTAGAACATAGTAAACACTCTATTAATATTAGCCATTGTCATCATTATCATCACCATCATCACAATATGCCAGATAGTATTTTAGGAGCTGGAGTACAAAATTTAAGTACTTAACATGTGCTTTCTATTTGTACCCTCAAAACAACCTAATGAGATAGTTGATATTTCTTTAACATGGATTAAAAGAAAACTGCTTAAGGAACTTGCCTAGAATCACATAGCTAGGGAGTGGGAGCATTGGGATTCAAATCACATGTATTTGAAGCTATTACCCTCTAGCTCATTCCTGTGTCACAATAACAATCGGTACAGGAAAACAGGATTACAAAAATGACAGACATTGGACATGTTGCAAAGATTTAAGAAATCTTAAAATTCTTATAGACTTTCCTGGCATTCTTTTTTTTTAATGAAATTAGAATGGAATAATAATATGAGTTAGTGTCTCCCCAGCTACCTATTTGTCTCAGGTGAGTAATAGGCATTTTTACAGACTGGTGCCAGTCTGTTAACTTTCTTACTAGTCCCTGATGAGATAAATATAGAATGCCAGTCTGTGAAGAGATAAGTAGAGAAACCAAGACTGAACATGTAGAAATTTTTATGGCAATTTTTCAGAATAATTTCATGCTTGTTGTAACTAGTGTTAAAAAACTGGGGCTTCATACCCTGACTTAGAAGTAGATTGCTGAACAATGGTATAGATATATGATCAAATATTGTGCTGCTGCAAAAAGGAACAAAGTTGTGAGGCATGCAACATTGTGAATGAACCTGTGGGACATTGAGTGAGGCGAAATAAGCCAGAAACAAAAGAGCAAATATTGTATGGTCTCATTTAGAAAATATTTATAAGAAAACAGGGGCCTAGATTGTAAGCAATTATAGCAGTCACATTTACTCCAGAGTGGTAATTGTTATTTCTAGATTTTGAGAGGCTGTTTTATGTATGTGTAACCTGGTACTTTGAGATAAGAATGAAGTTTATCAGGTCGGGATTAAGGTAATTCAGAATATAGGGGTAAGGAAGACATTGTCTATATTTTAGAAACTCATCTACTCTTTGAGACCAAAGGAAGAAAGGTTTATTTTATCCAGAACCTAAATTTTCTGTAGCACATAATCTAATTCAGTCTGTCTGTGTAGATCATTTAAACAATCCAGACTCAGGGAGCCCAGAGTAAAAATAAGGGCCTTTCCTCCTGTATAGCTTAATATAATGCCTGGATACATCCCAGAGTATATTAAAGCAGATAATCAAAAAAGTATTGTCAAAGTCCCTTTGGAGAGATGGGAGAAAAAATATGGAACTATTAAACTTTACCACCAGGGATACCCTGGATACTGTGTCAAACCTGAGGCACACCCAGTCAGTAGGCCAAGCTCTTGATCTTGAAGTTTGCTCTTGTGAAGCTTATGTATGTAGTGGAGAAGCTTAGCCTACCTATAAATATGCCTAAGAGTTACTTCCAGAGACCCTCTTTTGTTGCTCAGATGTGGCCTTCTCTCTCTCTCTCTCTAAGCCCAACTCTGCCAGTGAAATCATTGCCCTCCCCACCTATGTGGGACACGACATCCAGAGGTGAAAATATCTATGACAGCATGGGAGATGATTCCCAGGAATGAATCTGGCCCTGCACCATGGGATCAGCAATACCATTCGGACCAAAAGGGGGAAAAGAAGTGTAACAAATAAGGTGTTAGTGGCCAAGAGAGTTCAAATAGGGACAAAAGGCTACTCTGGAGGTCACTCTTAGGCCAGCTTCAGTTAGACATTGCTCCCTACCATACAACCAAAACCATTCCTGCCAATCCTAAAGAATGCCTAGGGCATTATATAAGATTCTAAAAAGGTTCCATGCACTAGGGTAACTTTCCAGAAACCTATGACTTCCGGATGGATCCCTGCACCAGGTAAGTCCCGAAATGCTGAGGGATTAGCCTTTCCAGAATATCAACTACTTCATCCCCCTAGCCCATGTTATTGACAGCCCCTTCCAACATGAAAACATTAGAATGGCATAGCCCATATACTCCTAAAGAGTGTGAGAAAGATCAAAGTTGATGGTGGAGTTATACAGAGAAGGTGGGGTTTAACAAATGAGTAGGCTTGCTGAATCATTATATTGATATTTCTTTTAGTTTCCAGTATCTTAGAGCAGCTAGAAGTACAAACCTAAAATTATGGAATTGTAACCCATACCAAACTCTGAAATCTGTTCTACAACTAATTGTTGTGATGTGCTTTGAAATTTACTGCTTTTTTTGTATATATGTTATTTTTCACAAAAGAGGGGAAGTCGATTGTGATGATGAAAAAAATCCAACTTAAACAAAAATCTATTCTCCCTGAAGAGCTGTTTCACACCTTTACCAAACTCCTTATATCTCGTTATCTCCTGCCTTCCTTTAGAGAAGAAGGTATCATATCTTAGAGAAGAAATTGATGCAAGAACTTCATTACAATTTCTGGCCTTTCTCTGCTCCTATCACTATTGTAAGACAAACTTCATTTTAAAGCTGTACTTATACCTGATCCTTACCACCTTATCACTTGTTTCAGAGTATGATTTGATGCTTGGTTCAGGAACAGTTCTTCCATTTGTGCTTAATCCCATTCCTTCGTTTCCCTTAGGGTTTTCCTTCATCAGTTACACCTCTCTCCTATATACCTTCAATTTAATCTCTTTGATTCCTTCCCCTAAGCTTAAAAACATTTTAAAGACTATCTTGTCCTCTAAAAAAAAATCCCCTTAACCCTGCCATTAACTTTTTTTTTTTTTTGCATGAGCAGGCACCGGGAATTGAACCCGGGTCTCCAGCACAGCAGATGTGAACTCTGCCTGCTGAGCCACCATGGACCTAAAGCATAGGTTTAGTATAGCTTGATTTTATCTTTCTTCAAAATCACACAGTAAGTAGCTAATAAAGGTAGCTCAGTCTCCTCATTTATATAGATGAGCTTAAGTAACAGCCTACCTTATTGATAGGGCTAAATGAGATATTATAGGATGATGTTAAATGTATGTAGGTGTTAAATGAATGTTAGTTTCCTTTCCTTCCCCTCTAGTTCCTTGGGGGCAGGGGCTATGTCTAAATCACTTTTGTATCCCTAATACATACCACAGTCATGGGCACAGAGCAGGCACATAGTAAGTATGTACTGAACTTAACTACTTGTTGAACCTCTTTTGCCTCTCTCTCTAACCTTTGTTTATGTAGGAACTGTAAAGGAGGGCCTGGAAGAATGTGGAGGGCTGCAGTTGATTCAGTGGCAGCCTTCTCATTCATAGTGAAGAACAATGAGTTCTAATTTTGTGGCCCTATCATAATTCACTCTTTTAGTGAAATAAGTAATTTAACAAGTAAAAACAACAACAGCAAACATGACTGTGTACTCATACTGCATATTGCCACATAGCACATGTCTTCCACTAGAACTCCTAATCATCCTGAGCTTCACTTCTTTGCGGGACACCAATTTATGCTCCTTGTTCAGGCCGAACATTCCATCTGTATGGCTACATTCCAGCCTTCTGACTACTGCAGGAGCCATGAGATCTCAAGTCTGGTTTTCACATAAAATACAATGATTCAGAGCTGAAAAGTTTTTCCTACATATTGAGTAAGAGTATTGACCCCTGTCTCTGCCCAGTGTCAGTATACTTGTTTATCCATTTAAAATATCCTATGAGATTTTGTACTAATAAATTAGGAATTTTAATTAAAAAAAAAAAGTATTGGCAAATCCCCTCGAGGGATGTGAGAAAAAATGTGGAACTATTAAATGTTACCACTAGGGAGTAAAAAAGTATTTACAGGGCAGCTGCCGTGGCTCAGCAGGCAGAGCTCCGACCTGCCGTGCTGGAGGTCTGGAGTTCGATCCCTGGTGCCTCCTGCCCATATGCAAATTTAAAAAAAGTATTTGCAAAGTCCCCTTGGGGGAATGGTGAGAAAGGGGGAAAATTCAACTCCCCCAAGTGGAGAATTCTTGATATTCTCACAAGCAGTGGGGACAACCAAAGAAATAGGCTGAGTCCCCAAACTTGGGGTTTGTTCCTATAAAACTTAACCCCACAAAGGAAAGGTCAACTCTACTTAAAATTAGGGCTAAGAGTCACCCCAAGAGAACCTCTTTTGTTGCTCAGATGTGCCCTCTCTCTCCAGCCAACACAACAAGCACACTCACCGCCCTCCCCCGTCTACATAGGACATGACTCCCAGGGGTGTGGACCTTCCTGGCAACGTGGTTCAGAAACCTTAGAATGAGCTGGGACTCGATTGAGAAAACGTTCTCGACCAAAAGGGGGAAAAGCGAAATGAGACAAAATAAAGTATCAGTGGCTGAGAGATTCCAAACAGAGTTGAGAGGTTATCCTGGAGGTTATTCTTACACATTAAATAGATATCACCCTGTTAGTCAAGATGTAATGGAGAGGCTGGAGGGAACTGCCTGAAAATGTAGAGCTGTGTTCCATTAGCCATGTTTCTTGAAGATGATTGTATAATGATATAGCTTTCACAGTGTAACTGTGTGATTGTGAAAACCTTCTTTCTGATTCTCCTTTTATCTACCTTATCAACAGACAAGTAAAACATACGGAATAAAAACAAATAATAGGGGGAACAAATGTTAAAATAAATTTACTTGATTGAAATGCTAGTGATCAATGAAAGGGAGAGGTAAGGGGTATGGTATGTATGAATTTTTTTTCTGTTTTCATTTCTTTATCTGAATTCATGCAAATGTTCTAAGAAATGATCATGATGATGAATATGCAACTATGTAATGATATTGTGAATTACTGATTATATATGTACAACGGAATGATCATATGTTAAGAATGTTTGTGTTTGTTTATTATATTTTTTAAAAATTTAAAAATTAATAATAAAAAAAATTTTTTTAAAGTCACCACTGGAGAAACCCCTGATACTGTGTCAGACATTAGGGACGAGACCCAAATCAATAGGCCCAGCCCTTGATCTTGAGGTTTGCTTTTATGAAGCTTATATATGTAGTGGAGAAGCTTATTAGCCTATCTGTAGGTATACCTAAGAGTTATTTCCAGAGGACCTCTTTTATTGCTCAGATGTGTCCTCTCTCTAAGCCTAACTCTGCAGATGAAATCATTGTCCCCTCAGCTCCCTCCTTCCCACTTGGGACATTACATCCAGGAGTCTTGGAGATGACTTCCAGGTGTGAGCCTGGCCCTGGCACTGTGGGATCAACAATGCCACCCTGACCAAAAGGGGGAAAAGAATTGTAACAAATAAGGTATCAGTCACGGAGAGAGTTCAAATACAGTCCAGACTCTACTCTAGAGGTCACTCTTAAACAAGCTTCAGTTAGACATTGCTACCTACTATAACTTGCCAAACCCCAAGTAAAACCATTCCTGCCAATCTTAAAGAAAACTTAGGGCATTATATAAGTTTCTACAAAGGTTCCATGCACTAGGATAACTTTGCAAAAACCTACAACCTCCAGATCGGTCCTTGGACCAGATAAGTCCTGAAATGCATAGAGGCCAGCCTCTCCAGAACATCATATAGTTCCATCTCCCTGTCCCATATTATTGACAGCCCATTCCAACATGCAAAAGTTAGAATGGTCATAGCCCAAATACCCCTAAAGAGTGGGAGAAATATCAAAGTTTTTTTTTAAATTTATTTTATTTGTTAAATATACCAACATACAAACATAAACATTCTTACCATATGATCATTCCATTCTACATATATGATCAGTAATTCATAATACCATCACATAGTTGTATATTCATCATCATGATCATTTCTTAGAACATTTGCATCAATTCAGAAAAAGAAATAAAAAGAAAACAGAAGAAAATTCATATATACCATACCCCTTACCTCTCCCTTTCATTGGTCACTAGCATTTCAATATACTAAATTTATTTTAACATTTGTTCCCCCTATTATTTATTTTTATTCTGTATGTTTTACTCGTCTGTTGATAAGGTAGATAAAAGGAACATCAGACACAAGGTTCTCAGAATCACACAGTCACCTTGCGAAAGCTCTATCATACAGTCATTTTCAAGAAACATGGCTACTGGAACACAGCTCTACATTTTCAGGCAGTTCCCTCCAGCCTCTCTGTCATACCTCAACTAAAAAGGTGATGTCTATTTAATGCGTAAGGATAACCTCTCGACTCTGGAATCTCTCAGCCATTGACACGTTATTTTGTCTCATTTCTCTCTTCCCCCTTTTGGTCAAGAAGGTTTTCTCAACTCATTCTAGGAAGAAAGATCAAAGTTGATGGTGGAGTTATGCAGAGAAGTTAGAGTTTAGCAAATGAGTTTGAATGCTGAATCATACTGATATTTCTTTTAGCCTCCGGTATCCTCAGAGTTCATTATGACAAACTCTGAATGAAATCTGTTCTACAACTAATTGCTGTGATGTGCTTTGAAATGTATTGCTTTTCTGTGTATATGTTATTTTTCACAAGAAAGTAAAGTTGCTTGTGATGATAAATGCACAACTATATAATGATTTTTTGAACCATTGATTGTACACTTTGGATGATTATGTGGTATGTGACTATATAATATAGATCAATAGAAAGTACATAATTAAGTAAAACTGCGGCTTCTGTTTTATGTAATAGTAAAAATGTGGACTTGTATTTTATTTTCATTTCATTTTTCTAGTCCTGTATTTTACAATAGTTTCTGTCTTTGGCTCGTGGAATTTTAAAAACATAAACTGGTCTTTCACCACAAATAGAGCAGCACAGATCTACATGACAGTTACTGTAAGGGGTCTCTGCCCCATATTAATGGTTCTCTAAAGGCATATAGCCTTAGATTCCCCAACTCAGAGAATATGAGCAGAATTTCTGCTGTTCAAGTCCTAAGTGTAGAGGGTAGAGTTGGGGAACTCTACGGCTATATATGCCTTTAGAGAACTTCTCTACCTAACTAAAGTGTATTTATTCTTTAATGTGCTTCCTGAATCCCATTTCTTTCATAAGGCCTTCCCTGACAGCTAAAGCTAATGTTGATCTGTTTCATTGAATTTCTATAGCATTTATTTACCTCTATGTTGTTTTCTTAAACTTTTTTTTTCATTTTGATTTAACTGTTTTCCTGCACATACTCCTAGGTCTTGTTTGCAACAAGATTCTAAGTCTCTTAAGGGTAGAGACCAGCTCTTATTTCACTGTTGTTTCTTTTGAGTGTCTCGCACAGTCAGTGTTTATAGTAGGTTTTCTGTTTTTTGAAGATTTATTATTTTATGCCAGATAATAAGAATTAACTTGTGGATTCTTTCAATAGCAACCCTGTGAGGTAGAGGATATCTTATTTTGTAAATGAAGAAACTGGGTGTAAATGAAGAAACTGGGTCTCTGTGACCTGCCCAAGATCACAAAACTAGTTATAGGTAAAACTTAGATTTGAATCTAATTCTTTTGACAGCTAAAATTAGTGCTTAGTCCATGAAGATTACTTACTTTCATTTATTCAATGAATAATCCTCTTGGCATAATTATAACAAAGTCTTAATGTTTTTGCAACCTCTTAGCTTAATAATTTAGGGATGTCTACATATTTCTTTCATATGCTTGAATCAGTAGACTATTTGCAAGCATTGTATAGAACCATTTTTATGATCAGAGGAGCAATATATTTATTTTTATACAGTTGTTATTAATCAACAGGAAATAATAAAACAAACTACATATACTCTTGAAAACTTTACTGTAACTGGGTGGATCATATAAATAAAAACAAGTGCTGTTATATGCTTCAGAGGTTATGGTAAATCTTTCAGAATTCTGTTTTTTAATTATAAGGTGGTCCATCTCTTTGAAAATAGTTATACCACGTAAAATGTACAGTTTTTAAACTAGCCAAAATAGCATATATTTATCAGCACAATTACATAGCAGAGTCATTGTTTGTGCTTATTCTCTTTTCACAAAGACTAAAGATTTTTTTTTAGTGTGGTAGATAGTATGTGGTAGTTACGCTTGGTTGTCAGCTTGGCCAGGTGAAGGTACCTAGTTCTGTTGCTGTGGACATGAGCCAATGGTACCTGAACCTCATCTGTTGCCAATTACATCTGCAGTCAGCTAGGAGGCATGCCTGCTGCAATGAGTGATGTTTGATTTAATTGGCTGGTGCTTAAATGAGAGAGCTCAACATAGCACAGCCCAACCAGCTCAGCATACCTCATCTCAGCAATTGCAGCTCAACCCAGGCCTTTGGAGATGCAGAAAAGAATCACCCCAGGGAAAGTTGTTGGAACCCAGAGGCCTGGAGAGAAGACCAGCAGAGATCACCCGGTGCCTTCCCATGTAAGAAAGAACCTCAGTGGAAAGTTAGCTGCCTTTCCTCTGAAGAACTAATGAAATAAATCCCCTTTTATCAAAAGCCAATCTGTCTCTGGTGTGTTGCATTCCAGCAGCTAGCAAACTAGAACCAATGTTTGTACCATAAAATTTGCCATTTTAACTATTTTTAAGTGTACACTTCAGTGGCATTAATTCATTCACAGTGTTATGCAACCATCACCACTTTCTGCTTCTGAAACTTTTCCTCATCCCAAACAAAAACTTTAAATCCCTTAAGCAGTAATTCCCCATTTACCCCTCCCCAGCCATGGTAGCCTGTAGTCTATTTTCTGTTTCTACAAATTTGCCTAATCTAGATCATATAAGTGTAACCATACATATTTGTGTCTTTGTGTCTGACTTATTTCACTCAACATATCTTTTTCAGGGTTCATCCCTATTATAATGTGCATCAGAACTACTTTTCCTTTTATAGCTGAATAATTTTCCATTGTATGTATATACTGCATTTTGTTTGTCATTCATCTATTGATGGAAACTTGGGTTGTTTCCAACTTTTGGTTATTCTTAATAATGCTTCTGTAAATATTGATGTATAGGTATCAGTTTGAGTCCTGCTTTCAGTTCTTTGGGAAGTATACCTAGGAGTGGAATTGTTGAGTCATATGGTAATTGCATGTTTAATATTTTGGGGAACTGCCAAACTGTTTTCCTAAAGATTCTTAATAACATTCAGCAAATAACAAAGAATTTTGTTGCTTTTCATAAAGTATGTTCCACTTCACTCCTCCACAGAACAGTGTGCTGGTTAGAACCTGAATCTGAAGCCAGACTACCTGAGTTTAAATCCAAGCTCTGCCATTGTATATAAAAGGGATAGATAATAAGGCACCTACCTCATAGAGGTTGCTGTAGAATGCTAAAAACAATGCTGAGCACATTTTTAAGTATTAATTAAATGTCATCATTATCATTTACAAATACATTTATCATGTATTTATTTAATACATCTAGGCATACCAGAGAACACTGGGGTCTCATTTGAGTTTCCTAAGAGTTTCTGCCAGCTAGAAGCTTTTGACGGATATATTTTTGGTTCTTGAGTGTTGGAGCATCACAGTGCCTAAATCAGTTATATTACCCTCTTCTAGCTTTGAAATTCTAGGATCTGTTCTGAAAGATTTGGCAGTTTCACTTCTCTAATTGCCTTGTCTAAGGTATGACAGGTGCACAAATAACTTTTTGAAGATTGTGACAATAAGGGATCTAAATGTGAGTTAAAACTCACCAGTGTTATCCATGTGAAAATAACTGATCTGTTAGTCAAATGAATAGATGCTTTATACCCCTTGCTAAATTCCTATATGTGCAGACTATGACAGCTGAGGCACGCTGTAGTCCTCTACTTGGTGCTTGGCAGATTTCTTTTCACATAGATCATGAGATTAATCCTAATTTCAGAACAGGTAATGTGAAAAAGTCTTTGAAGAGATGAAATATGCAGTTTAATTGTTTAGGAAGAATAAGATCTTTCAAGTGAATTGTGTGCTGTTTTATTCCCAATTGGGTACTATCTTGCACACACACAAATTATGATAATACCATACACATATAACACTGAAAACTCATTTTTACTGTATAAGTAGGTTTTTTTATATGGTGGTAAAATAATCAATGTCATTTTTTCTATAGAACTACTTTCTGCTTTCTTCCTCGATGGATAAAACAGTCAGGTTATGGCACATTTCCAGAAGAGAATGTCTTTGCTGTTTTCAACATATAGATTTCGTCACTGCCATAGCTTTCCATCCAAGAGTAAGTAGTTGTTTATACATAGCTGGTTATACTTAAAGAAAGATGAAAAAACCTGGTTTCGAGTGATTCAATTAGTGAGTGGAAAAGTATTTGCAAAGTCCCCTTCGGGAAATGGTGAAAACGGGGAGAAATTCAACTTCCCCAACTTGAATTCTTGATATTCTCACAAACAGTGTGGACGGCCAAAGCTATAGGCTGAGCCCCCAGTCTTGGGGTTTGTTCATGTGAAACTTAACCCCACAAAGGATAGGTCAAGTCTACTTAAAATTTAGGCCTAAGAGTCACCCCCAAGAGAACCTTTTTTGTTGCTCAGATGTGGCCTCTCTCTCCAGCCAACACAACAAGCAAACTCACCACCCTCCCCCTGTCTACATGGGACATGACTCCCAGGGGTGTGGACTTTCCTGGCAACATGGGACAGAAATCCTCAAATGAGCTGAGACTCAGCATCAAGGGATTTAGAAAAACCCTAGAATGAGCTGAGACTCAGCATCAAGGGATTGAGAAAACCTTCTTGACCAAAAGGGGGAAGAGTGAGATGAGACAAAGTGTCAATGGCTGAGAGATTCCAAACAGAGTTGAGAGGTTATCCTGGAGGTTATTCTTATGCATTAAGTAGATATCATCTTGTTATTCAAGATGTAATGGAGAGGCTGGAGGGAACTGCCTGAAAATGTAGAGCTGTGTTCCAGTAGCCATGTTTCTTGATGATGATTGAATAATGATACAGCTTTCACAGTGTGACTGTGAAAACCTTGTGTCTGATGCTCCTTTTATCTACGTTGTCAACAGATGAGTAGAATATATGGAATAAAAATAAATAATGGGGGAACAAATGTTAAAATAAATTTAGTTTGAAATGCTAGTGATCAATGAAAGCGAGGGGTAAGGGGTATGGTATGTATAATCTTTTTTTCTGTTTTCGTTTTATTTCTTTTTCTGTTGTCTTTTTATTTCTTTTTCTGAATTGATGCAAATGTTCTAAGAAATGATGAATATGCAACTGTGATGATATTGAGAATTATTGATTGTATATGTAGAACAGAATGATCATATGTTAATGTTTTTGTTTGTTGTTAATTTTTTTTAATTAATAAGTAAATAAATTAAAAAAAAGAAACCTGGTTTCTCTGGTGGGTAACTGGACTATAGGAAAAACATTATGAACAGCCATATAGTTAAAAGCTCTTAATTTAATGTTTGATTTTGCTTTAAAAATGAGAAAAGAAATGGTCTGATAATCTGCAATAGAAGAACTGGGAATGCCCTGGCACCATAGGATCAACAACCCCCTTCTGACCAAAAGGGGGAAAAGAAATTTAACAAAATAAGGTATAAGTGGCTAAGAGGATTCATATAAAGAGGCTATTCTTGAGGCTACTCTTATACAACCTTCAGCTAGATATTGCTAATTACCACGGTTTGCCAAACCCTAACCAAAACCATTCCTGTTAACCTTGAAGAATACCTAGGGCTCTATCTGAGATTCAACAAAAGTTTCACATGCTAAGATTACTTTCTAGAAACCTACAAACTCCAGATGGGTTCCTAGGCCAGGTAATTCCTAAAACCTAGAGAGGCCAGCCTTTCTGGGACATCAGTTAGTTCCATCCCCCTATCCCATGTTGTTGACCTCCTTTCCAACATGAAAAAGTTAGTAGGGCATAGCCCAATTACCCCTAAAGATTGGGAGAAGGTTCAAAGGAGAAGGAGGAGTTAGTTATAACTGAGAAGATAGAATTTAACAAATGAATATGACTGCTGAATCACTGTATTGATATTTCTTCTAGCCTCCAATGTCTTGGAGCAACTTAAGGAAAAACTTGAAATTGTAGAACTGTAACCCATACCAAACCCTGAAATCGGTCTCTAACTATTTGTTACAGTGTTCTTTGAAATTTATTGCTTTTTTGTATATATTTCACAATAAAAAATGTAAAAATAAAAAACAAGAAATGAAGTTCTAATACATGTGAAAACGTAGATGAACCTCAGAGACATCCTGTCCAGTGAAATAAGCCAGACACAAGAGGATGAATATTGTATGATCTCCCTGATATGAAATAATTAGAATATGCAAATTCATAGTCAGAAATTAGATTGCAGGTTACCAGGGACTGGAGTACGTATGGGAAATGGGGAATTAATTCTTTCTTGGTACAGAGTTTTTGTTTGGTGTGGTGGAAAAGTTTTGGTAATGAATAGTGGTAAGGGTAGCACAACATTGTCATTATAATTTAACACCATTGAATTGTATACTTGAAAGTAAGTAAAATGGTAAAATTCTAATATATATGTTATTAAAAAGAACTGAGAATGTTATGTTCTAAATATATAGATTATTCTAAATATACCAATGAAAAATCATCTCAAATCCATAATGAGACATCCAGGCTATAAAGAAAGAAATAAAGCATCCTACTAAAGATGAAAGATATTGGAGATGGGGGAAGTAGAAGACGTAGCACATGGATAGAGAAGAAAGGGAACTAATAGGCACGCATAGTTAGGAGGCTTAGTGAGGGGAGAAACATGGGAGAGGCAAAGATCAAAATTCATTATGAGGTAAACTTAAAATAAATACAGAATTTGCAGGTGACTCACCAACTTCCCTACCCCTACGTCATGTATGATTACATTTCCAGCCACATCTTTATCTGTATATTTCACACCCATTGTCTTTAATGCAGCATTTGAATTATATTCACAGTTCTTTCTCTTTTCCTCTAAATTAAGAGAGAAGACAAAACTTTTTTCCCCTTCAATATAATTTCCCTCCCTAAGCAGGCTTATAACATAGGCAGTAATAATTTTGCACCCTTGGAAGACTTGATTAGGAACTTTTAACAATTAACCATGTTTAGTCTATCTTAGTACATTACCAGCTTTTACCATCAAGCCTTTAGAGACTACTTTCTGAAATACACTCGCATCCTGTCACACAAGGATGCAATGAAAGATAGATTTATCCCTATTCACAACTGTGAGAAACACCCTTTTCCCCAACCCGTTTTAGCTGTGCATTATCAGGATGGAAGGAGAGAGATATTATGTGGTGATAGTTAACTATGTAGTACTTTAAGGTTTCTGTTGAATTTTAATTTTACTATACTTTTATTTGGTTTTATTTTGGAAGCTGAAATGCCCTATTTCTAAAAATCTATCACCCTGGATGGTTTATGAGAGGGGCTAGGGGAAAATGCGGTGGTTACATTTTCTTAGGAAATAGACTTTATTAAATAATGTTACATGGAAGGAAGATAGTGGGGTTAAAAGAAAGAAGATGGACACACGTGTAAGTATGTATGTAAATAAAATTCTCAATCATAAGAGCAGGATGAAGTATTTTTACTTGATCACCTCTTCTACTGGTAGACATTGAGTGGAACCTACTATACCATAACTATAAAATGCTCATCCTTTGTAGGTTGTTCTTGTCAGGCTTTAGGGGTGGGTAAATAATAATCTTGAGAAGAAAATCTGTTTCTTGTTTTGGCATCCCAGTTATTTAATGTGTGATTCTTAGATCAGCTTAGTGGGAGGATTGGTTTACTGATAGTATGGTTTTTCAACCTTTACACTATTGACATTTTGGCCCAGATAATTCTTTATTTAGGGAGGCTGACCTGTGTATTATAGGGATGTTTAGCAGCACAGTGTTCCCCCTCCCCGACCCTGTTAGTGTTTCCTCATGTCTAACTGATGAAAATTGTAGTACATGCTCATGCCTAAACAAATAGTCACTGGAAAAGGGAATGAGCTAATGTGACAACCAAAATGGTCTCCAGACATTGCCACATGTCCCTTGGGGAGCAAAATTGCCCCTGGTTGAAACCCCTGGCTTCTAGTCAGATTCAGAATTTGAATAACTAGAGTAATTCGCTGTTGACATGATGTCCTAGTTCCAAAGAATGACTGATTCTGTGGGCCACTAGCAGGTGTTAAATTTTATCCAAGTATTAAATCTATCCCAGAGATACGGAATGAGGAGAAACGTACAGGGTTCCTATTTTGAATGAGGGGAATGTTTTGGGAATGGATGATGGTGATGGTAGCACAACACTGTGGATGCAGTTAATTGCACTGAAATATATATATCTGAATATGGTTAAAAGAAGAAATGTAAAAAAAAAAATCTTCCCAAAATATAGGTAAATTTATCATTATAAGAAAGTGTTTCCCAAAGTATGTTCCTTGAAGGTGCTAACCCTGCTAGATCGTACCTCCCTGCCTCCCCCGCCCCCCTCCCCAAAATCCATGGTTTAATTAAATTGGACAATACTACCTACTTAATCCCTTTTTTAGAGATTCAGAATACATTAACATCCATACCTCAGAAAAAGCAGTTTGAGGATATGGTAAAGTGATTAGAGTGCTGTTTCTTCAAAATGAATACTGAAGTTATTATGTTGTTATTGTTTTTAGCAAATAAAATAATGCTTACTTGAAAAATGCTTTTGAAATGAGATCTACACATTTTAAACGTTATAGTAGATTTACAGGTTTGGTTTGCTAATGAGTTTTTCTTGATGTAGTAAAATAAAGGCTTTCTCTTTTGCCATGTTTTTAGGATGACAGATATTTTCTAAGTGGATCCTTGGATGGAAAGCTCCGACTTTGGAACATACCTGACAAAAAAGTGGCTTTGTGGAATGAAGTAGATGGTCAGACAAAACTGATCACAGCTGCAAATTTCTGTCAGAATGGCAAATATGCAGTTATTGGGACATATGATGGCAGATGTATTTTCTATGATACAGAGGTAAATGATTATCACATTTAAATTATATAGTTAAGTACTTAGTAAACAATTTTGTGACTTTGGACAAGTTGTGTGTCCTCTCTGGGCTTTAACTGTCTTATTTGTAAATTGGGGCAAATAGTACCATGTTTGTCTGAGGGTTGGATCAGATGATCATCAAGGTTCCTTCTAATTCTAATATTTTTAATTATTTATTTATTTTTAGCATTTGAAATATCATACACAAATACATGTCCGATCTACCAGAGGGCGCAATAGAGTTGGAAGAAAAATTACTGGTATCGAGCCTTTACCTGGAGAAAATAAGGTAGTATAATTTTCAAAAATCTCTCTTTACACTGTATGTAGACTCTTGAAAGTTAGTTCTTAATGTCTTTGCAAAGATTATATTGTCTTTCCTGTGGAGTACTGCTTTTTCTCCTTCTGAGGTATATGTGCTCTATACATGTATGTAATATCCTTTTTTGGTTATAGCTTAACTTAGATTAAAAGTTGATATTTTTAACCTTTCCTTTGATTTATTTTTAGATACTGGTAACTTCAAATGACTCCAGAATCAGACTATATGATCTTAGAGATTTGTCACTGTCCATGAAGTATAAAGGTTATGTCAACAGCAGCAGCCAGATCAAAGCAAGTTTCAGGTAAATTGGCAATATGAAATCTCTAAAGAAATCAGAACATTTCTCCCCTGTTCCCCCTTTTCCATTTATTCATGCCTTATGCTTATATGGTGTTTTTAGTATCTTTGCCCTTTTACACCTGGTATCTCATTTTATCATCATGTAACACTTACCTTAGCCACCTGTATAAGGTAGTTTGCATTAGAATTGCCCCTATTCTGCAAATGCAGAAATTAAGACCCAGAAAATTCAGCAATTTGCCTAAGGTTACACAGTTAGTTGAAAAGCCAGGATTAGATGACTCTCAGCACCAGAAGCTTTGCTTTTCTATAAGCTTTATAAGAGGAGGCAACCATCCAACCCCATGGTCCTTTTCCTTTTAAGTACAGAAGCTAATAAAGCTTTGTAACATCCTAAAGTATAGTGTCCTGTATTTACTCTTTCACATATGATGATTATCTGAAATCTAATTTGGGGTCTAGAGGCTCTCCTGAGAAAGGACTACCCACCCTTCCTTCCCTCTTTCTTTCAGCCCTTTTCTTTCTACTTCTTCCTTTATTCTTGAACTAGCCAGTAATTCAGTTGGTAAAGTCCACTCCTTCTCTTCTTCATCCCTTAGGCCATAGTTTCTTCATGTGTGAGCTAACCAGCATCACAGTTACTAGGGCTTCCATAAAAATATATATGTCTAAGCCCTACTTCACACATTAAAGTATTCTGAATCTCTAGAGTGAGAGTAGGAGACTACATTTTCAAAGCTCCCTCAGGTCTTTTTTAGGTATTTTAAAGTAGGAAACACTGAGAGGAAAGCCTAAAATGACAAAAATTTAATTTTTATCCCCTTTTCCCCAAATTTAGCCATGATTTTACATACCTCGTTAGTGGCTCAGAAGATAAGTATGTTTATATTTGGAGTACTTATCATGACCTAAGCAAGTTTACTTCAGTCAGGAGAGATCGTAATGACTTCTGGGAGGGCATTAAAGGTAAGTATATACCTACTTTTACATGTTTTATAAGTTAAAATGGAGATATACTGAGATAAATTTGTATAGAAATTATTTTAGAAAAACAGTTCGGCAGTTAAAACTGATTTTGCTGTGTATTTGGTTTTGTTCATTTGATTTTATTGTACCAAGGAAGAACTTATGCTGGTCTAAAATTTGAGAAGTCATGTAATCTCAGGGCTTGTATGTGGTACTTTTTAGAAAATTTTTAAAAATAGTTCTTAGTTCTATATTAGATTTAAAGGATATTTGGCATGTAATATGCATTATTGCATTTTTTGCATATTATTTTTTGTGTTGACGTTTAATATCAAATTTATCAGTTATCCTGAAGTAAATTTTTTTTCCTAGCACATAATGCAGTTGTTACATCAGCCATCTTTGCTCCAAATCCAAGTTTGATGTTATCTTTGGATGTACAATCTGAAAAATCAGAAGGGAACAATAAAGATGAAGATCCTGAAGTTTTGGATAACATACCCTCTGGTAGGCGATCATATTTTTTTGTTCTTTTTTACCTAGTCAGTATTTAGTAGTCTCATTGACTTAGTATTGAATATTACGAGGTTCTTATGAGTGTGGAGAGTTTACAACATAATGGTTGTAGGGTATCCTTTTTTTTTTAACATTTTAGTAACATATTCCTCTGAAGTTTTACTTCTTTTAAATTTACCTCTGAACTAAAAATGAAAATTTAGTAAGTTCACACTGTTTGCCTACATATAGCAGGTATTCATTGGATGAATGAATTAAACCCAAATAAGGCAGTGTTCTTTTCTTCTTGCCATAAATTAACAGCTTCTCAAGATAGATAGCTATTTACAAGCCTGTTATTTCTTGATATTTGCAGTTTATTCTTTGAGTAGTGATTCCAGGTATATAAAATGCTCATGTTCTGAGGTGAAAAGAAGTCATCAATAAGTAGTATTGAGTGCCAATTATATACAAATTGTTCCTAAGTCTGTTAGAGTCTAGTTAAGATCAATCAAATTGAGACCAGTTGTTAATGAAAGTAAGTTTGTATTGTTTTAAATGTGTTTTCTCAGTCTAAAGACTACAGCCAGGCCTTTTAGAGAGTCTTAAAGCTACACTTATAGATACGATGTACAAAGCATGCTTCTAAATTTACTAGAATGCTTAGACGTTCTCAAGTCTTTTAATGTAATTTAGTTTCACATAATTTCCTGTGTAGTACTGTTTATACTACCCATTTCTTGTCTGTGAAGAGACGTTTTGATAAGCAAACCTGAACTTCAGTCTTGTAATTAAAGCTTTATAATTAAAATTTCTTTTAATCACAAAAGATTTAAAGACTCTGGGTCAGAATTATTAAACTTTTACTAAATGACCATTTGGAAATATATCTTTCCATTTTATCGTCTCAGAATCAAATTCGGTTTCTCTCTTCTAACTTAAGTCATTTGTTTTTTTCTTTTCTTTTTTTTTCTAGTGATACCTTTTTATACTCCATACATTTCCTCTTACATATTCTACAAGAGATTATAGCTCATAAAGCAATTTGAGGAAAAATTAAAAATATATAGTACTTTTCTAGACTTCTCAAACATGCCCCATACTAACAAGATTCAGTTAATTCACTGGGTGCTTTTAAAAATTTTTTTTTTTTTCATGGGCAGGCACCGGGAATCAAACCCGGGTCCTCTGGCACAGCAGGCGAGCATTCTTGCCTGCTGAGCCACCATGGCCCGCCATGGGCGCTTTTTAAGAAGTCACAAGTTTTAAAGTATACTCAGATTTGGGTTTACTGTTTTGTGCCTATCTAGGTATAATCTAGGAATAAACTCTTAAACCCAGTGTACAGAATCATAAAATATATCTAATTGCTTTCTCTTTTTATTCTTGACATATTTGGTAATTTGTGCCTCAGTTTTCCTCATGTGCAAAATGGTGATAATACCTAGTTTACAAGTTTGTTATCAGAATTAAAGATAGTAAGCATGTTAAGTGCCTAGCAAAATAACTGACCTGTAGTTGGCATTAACGTTATCATCTTAAATATTTTATACTATAAATCATTTTATGTATATGATGGATTATTTTCTTCTCTAGCCTTTCTCATATACCGAAGTCCTTTGCTGCTGCTGCTGCTCTACTGCACAGCACTACTTTGAGATATGCCAAAAGGGTGGTAAGGAATGTTCAAAGGCTTAGAAATCTAAATGAGACCATGTCTAACACATCCTGTACATAACTGTGCAATTAAAGCTTAGATGATTTTCTTCCTTTGTACCCAGTCCTTTTTAAATCTACAGTTTTTGCTTATGTGTAATATAGTAGTTAACAATGAATTTGCTTTATTAAATGTTTTTATATGACAGACAAATTTAAGAAGCGTTTTTGCTGTTCGGTATATAGCTAAATTGTTCTTCAGTATGAACCATAAAGTAAAAAGGTGCCATCAGCACTCCCAGATCAAACTCGCGTACTTAGTTTCATGACAATTTCAGTATGTCAGCTATAGGCTAAACCTTCCTGTCAACCTCATTAGGCACCACTGTTAGCATCAGATTTGCACAGCTGATCTCATTCTGCTAGTATTCCAGCCCTTGGGACCAAATGACACCCTAGCCTCTTGCCATGAAATGCAGCATTAGACAACTTAGAGGCCTAGGCTGCTTGGGAGTAAATACAGGCATCCAGGCTCCAAGGACTAAACTATTCCCAAGCCAGGGAAAGATCACCTAAGATAAGTGGAAGTAAGCCTCAGATAGGAGGGAGAGGTACAGAAAGATCAAAGGATTTATAGCTGGGAGCCGGAAAACAGGCTGAAGAGATGGGGAGAGGATTTCTGTCCCCCACGTCCACCCCCCAAAGGTGGAGGGAGGGTCATAAGCATATGAGAATTGCAGAAACAGACATCATGTTCCTTTAAAACCAACCAAAAACTGTTTGTTTATGCTTTTAAGGTATTATGAAGACAGATAACACAGAAGTTCTTCTTTCTGCTGACTTTACTGGAGCAATCAAAGTGTTTATCAACAAAAGGAAAAATGTATCTTAATTTGAAATGACATTTAAAAACTAAAATATCAGTAAGTTTCTGTATGTATCAGGACTGAAAAATACTGTAGTATTTAGTTTAGCATCTTTTTTTTAATTTTTATTGAAAGTTGAAATATAATATATTTTTTGATGGGCGGTGTTACTGATCTAGTAAACGCTGGATTTATAGGCTAGAAAGAAATGTGGCTAGAATAATATTGCCAAGCACTAGGCTTTACATTTTATTATGTTTGTGTTTTTGTTATATGATTGTGAATATGCACAAGTTTTTGCATGAAAATATATTAATATATTAATCACATGTGTGTGCCTTTTGGTTACATGCACTAAATCTAACAGTTAAATTATTTCAGTGGCTCTTTTGGCCTCTTACTAGGGGAGAAAGTCTTGTTTCTAGCTTAAACAATTTCTTTTGCACAAAGTTTCATTTTTAAGAAAAAGTGGTATCTTTTGACTGAGTTACTGTTTTGAAAATGTTATATAGGTTTCAGTAGGTCAATAACCACGTAAATGGTTTTTATAAATTTCTCAGTTTGGGGACAAGATTTTTTTGTGATCTAAATTGTGGATTTAAGATACTTTTCTTTGTATATGTATATATAATTTTTTTTTTTTTGCCACACTGGAGCACAATGTTTCTATGTAAAGAATTCTTTTCATTCTTTATCCATGAGCACCTGGCTTTGCTCACTTAAAAAAAAGTAAGCCACATTAAGGAGTGAGTCTTCTTTTTTACAATAATGTAAAAATGAACTGTTTACATTTTTTTAAAGCATTGTAGTTTAAAAATTAAGCTGTTTTGTTTTGAGTTGTTGAATTTGAAAGCCTTTGTAAATATCAATATAATGTACCAATGAAATAACATCTGGGGCAACATAACCCTGATAATGTTGTTGATGGTTAGCATATGTTTCTGAAAATTAAATATGTATTATTAAAGTTGGTCACCAACATTTGTTAAACTATGTGACTTTATTTTCAGATTACTTCAGTAAATGGAGGCATGCAACAAAACTAAATTCTTGTTTTCAGTTTTAGGCAAACTGAAGTCTAGATTTTGGACCCCTAAATTAGAATGCAGTAACTACCAGCCAATAAAATTTTAGTTCCAAACTAAATATGCTAAGAGTTTATATGCTTATATATTCTTTACTGCATTTGTTTTTAGTATGTAAATGAGAAGCTAGTGAGTCACAGTCATACAATTCAGCATGGACTTGGAGTTTTCAAACATTGTTGTTTGCCTTGATTTTGCTCCCATGTTGCTTTCTTCCTCACTTTTACCAGTGCTATCTGCTTTTCTCCCTCTCTTCCTCTCTCCTTACCCTTACTTTGGCTTCCTCACTCTTATAGTCTACCAGGCAGATGGAATTGTGATGCCATTGGCTTACTAACCAATAGCAGAGTTTCTTTACTCTCAAGATCTGAGTAGAAATATGATTTGGCTTAGTATTTCTCTTTTGAACTCGATGCCTTCAACTCCTTAAGGAAGCTTGGCTTTCACTGTCTTCTCCCTGAGAACTTATGATCTGCTGTGGGACTGATATTTCATTTGTAAATAATCAGGCAGTAACATATATTTCCTGATAGGTTCTATTTGGTTATTTGAACAAAAAGGCAAAAATAGCTGGGAAGCAAGCTTAAAAGATTAATACTGAAGCTTCTAGTTTAGTTTTATGAATATTTGCCATCACTATCTATATAAATACCCTGCGAAGTTACAAGTTTGAAAACGAAGCATCAAGATGTATACAAGAAAAGATTGCACAATAGTCTTCCCTAAAATTAGCATTAGAAATTCTCTGTAGTAAGTGATGTGACATAGAAAAGAGCACAGATTTTAGAGTCAGGTAAGCTTGGATTTGATTCCCTTTATTAGTACATTCTTTGGGCAAGTTATTCATCCTCTATTAACTTCCATTTCCTTAACTGTAATATGAGAATACCTACCTCAAATTTTAAAGATTTATTGATAAATCATGTATGCATAAAGTTTAGTATCTAACCATTAGGTATATTTCTCTCTCCCTCTTCCAAATCCCCTTGGTGCCCTGCCACCACCACCCCACCCTATACCATCATCTCCACCCCCCCCCAAAAAAAAACACAGTATATAGAAGTGGTTTCCAGACAAAGATTTCATGGGAAATATCATCTTGAGGATTTATATAAGGCACCAACTTATATTTTTGCCACCCCAAGACACTTTTTATTGCCACCATCTACTAACATGTACTAACAGCTCTTCATAAAAAGCAAACATGTTAATACTAAAAAAAAATAGGTAGAACATAATCTTATAATCTTAGAGCAAAAGTCTATAAAATAAACTTAGCTTTTGAAAAAAGTAGCACTCCCTTATTTTTCCAATTTCTTTGGTGAAAATTCCATCACAGATTTGCTGTGACAGGCTGAGAACCACTGTATTAGATGAAAAAGTTTAAGGCCATACATCATTAAAAGCTCTTTGAGGAGTAATATTAATATTGATGACCTTAATTGGAATTAAAATATTAATGACTCCACATAATTTAACATGCCATTTTCTTTGGTCTTTAAATTATACAGCTGGACAGTTGGTTTTGTATTCTTTGAAATGTATGTTTAACAGTAATGTATCCATTCCCCGATTCTAATTTTAATTGTATAATTTTGAGAGTCAGAGGCCAGATATTACCACTGATGTGAAAAATTGAGTATCCAGAATATTTTAATTACTATGGGGGACTAAAGGTAAAGACATGTTTCAGATTAAGTATTGCCTTATAAGTTTTCAAAGAAAAAATTCCCAGTTTCACTGGTGTCTGGCTTCCCTCATTTACTCATTAAGCAGATGTTTGTTGAACACCTATCTTACACAGAGCACTGCTGGGACGAGAGAAGGGTAAGACACACCCCTGTGCCAGAAGAGCTCACAGTCTAGTGGAGATGATGCCACAAAACAAGAAGCTTGGAACTGTCTTGTGGCAGTGGCCTTAGAAATGCCCCCCTTCTCTCTTTATCCCCCTGCCTGTTCTACCCTTGCTAGTAACTCATGGCAGCCACATGATTCTCAGGCCAATCTTTATTAATGTAATATTAGAAGAAACAAAGCTAAATATAGATGAAGACTTTATGAGTAAGGAATAGGTAGGGCAGAAAAAATGGGTACCCACTGTATCAATTTCCCTGGTCTCCAGCCCTCTCTCCCAGACTGGGATCTTTGTGTTTTTTTTGCTGGAAAATACTGCCTTCTGTTTTGAGCTAAGTTGTTGATTAGCTGGCTCCCCTCCTTACAATTGCTCTCTTGTTTCCTTCAGTTCTGAAGCCTGGCTGATTTTCGTTGGTTCTCTAGATTTGCATCATCTAGTCTCCTGGATAACCCAGGATTCCTCTGCTAACCACAGTTACTTTTCTTCTGTAGACACATGCACAGGTTGATATAATGACCCCAATGGTGAGGATGTGTATGGGGATGTAAGGAGAGATTAACCACAGAGTCCCCCAAAAGTCAAATACTATCATGTAGGTTATCTAGGGTAGTCTAAGCAGATAGATTTTTTTTTTTCAATTTTATTGAGATATATTCACACCACACCAACTATCCAAAGTATACAATCACTGGCTCTTAGTATCATCCCATAGTTGTACATTTATCCCCATGATCGATTTTAGAACATTTCATTACTCCAGAACAGAAATAAGAATTTAAAACAATAAAACCCAAATCCTCCCCTACCCCTTATACCTCCCTACTATTGTTAACCCCTAGTATTGGTATAGTACACTTGTTAATGTTGTGAAAGAATATTAAAATATTACTGTTATTTATAGTCCTTAGTTTGCAATAGCTATGTATCTTCCCATATACCCCTTCTATTATTTTTTTTTTACATTTGTAGTAGTTCATGGAAGAGCTTTACATACATGGCTTTAAACAAACACTATCAATAACATTCACCTACAATACTTTACTATTTCTTATAATCCCAAGAATGAGCTACTATCACCTCTATCTACTCCCAAACATTTAAGTTCAACCTTGTTAACAATTCTGTACATATTAGGTAACCATTCCCCCTTCTCTAGTTTCTGTCTTTCTGTAGGTACCCTATATTCTATGTTTTTTTCCCATGCATGTCTTTATTGTATTACTCATCTAACCATAGACTGGATAAAGGAGTACAGGCAGACAGGTTTTACTTATATATCCAGCTACACTGTGTTATTTTCTTTTTTCTTTTTTTTTTAACTAAAACAGAATAAAAATTCTGGACTAACTTTAGATTTACTGGAAAGTTGCAAAGAAAATACAGAGTTGCCATATGCCCCTCACAAGTTTCCCCTAATATTAATATCTCACATCATCACGTTGCATTCATCACACCTAAGAAGCCCAAGTTAGTATTTTTTTTTTGTATGCTGTATGGCATGAATCACATTTCATTCTTTCTCCATGTGAGTATCCCTTTACTGCAGCACCATTTGTTGAATTTTTGTTTGTTTGTTTGCTTGTTTTTTTAGGAAGTGCATGGGCTGGAAATCGAACCCACATCTCCCACGTGGCAGGCAAGAATGCTACCACTGAACTACCCTTGCACCCCCCAATATTTTGCTATTAAATAAACTCCAGGCTTGATTTGGATTTCACCAACTTTTCTAATGTCATTTTTTTTGTTGTTTTTTTCTTTATTGTGAAAAAGAAGATATATATAAAAAAAGCAATAAATTTCAAAGTGCATCGCAACAATTCATTGTAGAATACATTTCAGAGTTTAGTATGGGTTACAATTCCATAATTCTAGGTTTTCACTTCTAGCTACTCTAAAATACTGGAGATTAAAAGAAATATCATTAGTGACAGACCCTTCCAATATCAAAAATTTAGAATTGCCATAGCCCAAGCAACCTCAAAGAGAGGTATGGAAAGATCAAAGGTGATGGTGGAATTATACATAGAAGATAGGACTCAACAAATGAATTTGAATGCTGAATCATTAAATTTATATCTCTTTTAGTCTCCCGTATTTTAGAGCAGCTAGAAGTAAAAACCTAAAATTGTGAAATTGTAACCCATGTCAAAGTCTGGAATATGCTCTACAACTAATTGTGGTGCTGTGCTTTGAAATTTATAGCTTTTTTTGTGTATATGTTATTCACCAAAAAAAGGAAAAAAGGTTGATTGTGATGATAAAAAAGTATTTAAGCCCTCTAGCCTCCTATATTCTGGAGCAGCTGGAAGGAAAAATATGAGAGGATCATATGGTCACCCATGACAAACTCTGGAATCTGTCCTGTAACCACTTGTTGAAGAGTGCTTTGAAAACTATTGCTTTTTTATTTCTTTGCTTTGTATATATGTTAAACTATACAATTTAAAAAGTTAAAAAAAATCAATATAATGAATGATTCTGCAGTCATACTCATTAGTTAAACCCTACCTTCTCTGTGTAACTCCATTATCACCTTTGAACTTATACACTCTTTGTAAAAGATTCATACTGTTGGTGGTAGTTCATGCAAGAACTTATTTATATTTGTAGTGTTAATCAGTGGGATACATATCCCCTTTCAATTATGTTCACCTTCAATATGTAATACTACTTAGGGATCCACTAGTGAACCGCCTTCACTTTTATATATTCGCTTACATTTAAGTTCAACCTCATTAGGTAACCATTTGCCCATCTCTAGCTTCGATGTATTTCTAGGTCCCCTCAGCAGATGTCAGTGCATTGCTTCTCTTACAACTAGAAACCTGAACCAAACAGAGAACAAAAAAGCAGGAATGAATTGTAGTAATCTGCTGGTCCCCCAAGAAGAATTCAAATATTACATTTTTAGTGACTTGTGAAGCTAACCTAAATTATTTACAAAACAAATCGTTTGGCAAAGCAGTGCAAACCAGAACTGAACATGAATTTTGTGGATTTTTCAGACCATGAGTAGAAGTCAACCATTAAAGTAATGGCTAAAGAGAATTAAGTTGATCCTATCCTTGGTAACTCAGAGTCCATAATCAGGAGAATTTTCTGAAGGTGAGTTTTGGATGAGACAGAGAAGGAGTGGCAAAACCCAAAGTGTGGGAGGTGGGTATTGAGACAGACTGTGGAGGCAGCAACAGCTGAAACAAACACAGGTGGCAGTGGGAATGGAAGATGGTGGAAAGCTAAAAACCAACTGGGAATGAAGTTGAAAGAGATACAGAAGACAGAATAATTTCACTTCACTGCTGATTATGATGGGTTGACTTCATCTATAGAGAGAAGGTATGGAAAAGTCAGTCACAGGACCTTGTTCAATCTGAATCTTAATTGAGTCTACTGCAGTACTTAGTGCAATATGAAAAAGTTCGAGTAATGGGAGACAGATTGTAAGTGGTGTTTGACTTCATTGACTTAGTTTTTGCTTTGACATGTTTTTTCACTAAATCAAAGGAATAAACCATTAAACAGACTGGGTTCCGTCAGCCAAGTTTTCATGCATCACCATCAGGGAAAGGATTTATTTTAAACATATAAACAATTACGTGAAAATGTTCCACTCTCATGCATTAATGTCAAGAACAGGACATTTTGTATCTCCTTTTTAAAGTTCTTTTCCTTTCACTGTGGTGGAGCAGCACTTCTCAAATTATAGCCTGTCTAATCCACCTTAGAAAACCTAGGGAGCGTGTTAAACATGCAGATTCGTTCGGTCACACTGTAAACCCACTGAATCATAATCTCTGGGGGAAGGGTAGGAATCTATTTTTAATAACATCCTAGGAGATTGTTTTGTACCTTCGAGTTTGAGAAGTCCTGGTCTTGGAGTGGAAGTTCAAGGAGCTAACTCATTTTGATAAAGTCCAAGAAGCAGACAAGTAAGGCCATGGATAATAGAGTTCCCATATATCACTCCCTCCCATTATTGAGTGTGATACATTGTTATGATTGATGAGAGAATATTATTATAATTACACTGCTAACTACAGCCCATGGTTTATATTAGTGCCACTTTATCATAACTGGTACGCCTGCCTCTGGTCTTACTCCTCAATACACTTTACCCACTCCATTCTTCACACTGCATCCAATGGCTGCATATTTCTTTCAGGATAATGCTCAAATGCCCAACAGGTCCTTTACCACCCAGTCCCTACTCATCTGTTTGGCCTCACTTTTTTTTTTTTTGGTTCGTTTTTCTTTTTAAAATTTGTATTGACAAAACATATCAATATACAAACATGAACATTCTTAACATATGAACATTCCATCCTTGGTGTGCAATCAGTGGTTCACAGTATCACCACATAGTTGTATATTCATCACCGTGATCATTTCTCGGAACATTTACATCACTCCAGAAAAAGAAATAAAAAGAAAAAAAAATCTTGCATACCATATCTCTTACCCCTCCCTCATTGACCACTAGTATTTTCCCTCTACCCAATTTATTTTAACATTTGTTCCCCGTTATTTATTTTTAATCCATATTTTTTACTCTTCTGTCCATACTATAGATAAAAGGAGCATCAGAACAAGGTTTTCACAATCACACAGTCACTTTGTGAAAGCTTTATCATTATACAATCATCTTAAATGGCTACTGGAACACAGCTGTACAGTTTCAGACACTTCCCTCTAGCCTCTCTAATATACTTTAAACTAAAAAGGGGATATCTATATAATGCATAAGAATAACCTCCAAGATAACCTCTCTACTCTATTTGAAATCTCTCAGCCACTGACACTTTATTTTGTCTCATTTCTCTCTTCTCCCTTTCGGTCGAGAAGGTTTTCTCAATCCCTTGAGGCTGAATCCCAGCTCATTCTAGGATTTCTGTCCCACATTGCCAGGGAGGTTTACACTCCTGGGAGTCATGTCCCACATACAGAGAGGGAGGGCAATGAATTTGCTTGCCGTGTTGGCTGAGAGAGAGAGGCCACATCTGAGCAACAGAAGAGGTTCTCTGGGGGTGACTCTTAGGCCTAATTTTAAGTAGGCTTAGCCTATACTTTGCAGGGATAAGTTTCATATGAACAAACCCCAAGACTGAGGGCTCGGGCTATTGATTTGGTTGTCCCCACTGCTTGCGAGAATATCAGGAATTCTCCAAATGGGGAAGTTGAATTTTCCCCCTTTCTCACCATTCCCCTAAGGGGACTTTGCAAATACTTTTTTATTCACTGTTCAAATCACTCTTGGGGATTTATCGGGGTATCACACTGGACAAACCTACAAAATCTCTTGCCCTATTCAAGGGTCCATGTACTTATGGTGTTCAACTAACTTGTCCATATAAGTTGTATTAGGAAATGCACTAGTCAAAATATAAATTTTGTACCAAATAAACACTTTTTGCTTTAGTCTCATGCAGAAGTTGAAGATTTAAAATATGAATTACCATCTATTTTCAACACCCTATAATATGACATTCCTTTGTTCTTCCTCATGCAAAAACTTTTTTTTGTTTAAAATGGAATGTTTATTTGCTCAGTACACCAAATAGGATGCAAGCAGTGTCATGACAAATATACAGAAATATGCAGATCAACATAAAACAGTATTTTAGTTTAAATGAAGAGAAATCTCTTTAAATGTTATGGCAACATTCCCAAGAAGAATCTTGTCTTCAGTTAAGTTAATTATACATTTCAATAAAATAAAGGTGATGATGAAGTAAGTGGAAGTTAGCCTGTGTGAATTTTCCTTAAAAATAAAAATTCTAACTCTATTAATCCATGCCAGTTAAAAACACTATAACTAAAATTTTGAAATAAGCGCAAAAAGAAGGGAGTTAGTTACCATTATTGTTTGAATAGTCCAGAGAAAAATGGTTACTACAAATAGAGTAGACAAACTGTTAAGACAGACTGATTAGAACATAGTTCTGAATTTCAGTCTCCAATTATGTTAAATGCTCATCATTCGTATGCCACATTTTGGCCCATGATGTCATTTAATGCCAAGCTAGATCCCAATTTGTTACAGAAACACATAGATTACTGTTGCTTTTTTGTTTTTAAATATATATTTTAAAAAGCCAGGTATCCGTCCACATACGAAGGCAGGTATTCTGAGGAACTGCCAAACTGCCTTCCACAGTGGTTGTACCATTTTACATTCCCACCAACAATGGATAAGTGTGCCTCTTCTCCACATCCTATCCAGCACTTGTCATTTTCTGTTTTATTAATAATGGCCATTCTGGTGGGTGTGAGATGATATCTCATTGTGGTTTTGATTTGTATTTTCCTAATAGCGAGGGAAGTTGAGCATCTTCATGTACCTTTTAGCCATTTGTATTTCCTCTTCTGAGAAGTGTCTGTTTATGTCTTTTGCTCAATTTGTAATTGGGTTGTTTGTCTTTTTGTTGTTGAGTTGAACAATCTCTTTATATATTCTGGATACTAGACCTTTATCTAATATGTTATTTCCAAATATTGTCTCCCATTCTGTAGGCTGTCTTTACTTTCTTGGCAAAGTTCTTTGATGCACAAAAGTGTTTAATTTTGCGGAATTCCCATTTATCTATTTCTTTCTTCAATGCTTATACTTTGGATGTAAGATCTAGAAAACCACCTCCTATTACCAGTTTTATAAGATATTTCCCTACATTTTCTTCTAAATTTTTATGGTCTTGGGGCTAATGTTTAGGTCTTTGATCCATTTTTGAGTTAATTTTTGTATAGTGTATGAGATGTGGATCATCTTTCATTCTTTTGCATGTGGATATCCAGTTCTCCAAGCACCATTTATTGAAGAGGGTGTTCTGTCCCAGATGAGTTGGCTTGACTGCCTTATAAAAAATCAATTGTCCATAGATGAGAGGGTCTATATCTGAACTCTCTATTCAATTCCATTGGTCAGTATATCTGTCTTTATGCCAGAACCATGCTGTTTTGACCACTGTAGCTTTGTAATACAGCTTAAATCAGATAGTGTGAAACTTCTGACTTCATTTTTCTTTCTCAGGATATTTTTTAGCTATTTGGGGCACCCTGCCCTTCCAGATGAATTTGGTTATTGGTTTTTCTATTTCTGCAAAGTAAACTCTTGGGAGTTTAATTGGTATCATATTGAATCTATACAATTTAGATAGAATTGACATCTTAACCATATTTAGTCTTCCAATCCATGAGCACGGTATGCCCTTCCATTTATTTAGGTCTTCTGAGATTCCTTTTAGCAATTTCTTGTAGTTTTCTTTGTATAAGTTTTTTGTATCCTTAATTAAATGTATTCCTGAGTATTTTATTCTTATGGTTGCAATTATAAATGGAATATTTTTTCTTTATTTCCCCCTCAGATTGCTCATTACTAGTGTATAGAAACACTACAGATTTTTGAGTGTTGGTCTTGTAACCTGTACTCATTAGCTCTAGTAGTTTTGCTGTGGATTTTTTTGGGGTTTTCAACATACAGTATATCATCTGAAAATAGTGAGAATTTTACTTCTTCCTTTCCAATTTTGATGCCTTGTATTTCTTTTTCTTGTCTAATTGCTATGGCTAGAACTTTCAACACAATGTTGAAGAACAATAGTGACAGTAGACATCCTTGTCTTGTTCCTGATCTTAAGGGTAAAACTTTCCCATTTTTCCCCATTGAGGATGATATTAGCTGTGGGTTTTTCATATATTCCCTTTATCATGCTTCAGTTTTCCTGTCCCTGGGGTCTGAATTCCTTGTGGGAAGTATTCCACCTGAGCTGGGCTCTACCCCTCTCCAGGGAATTACCTCCTTTCACCAGACCAGCCTCTTTGTCTCTTAGAGAAGTTTAATTCCACCCTTGCCTGGGGCAATTGGAGCATGAGAAGCTTTGCAGTTCTTTAAGAAAAAATCCTTTTCAGAGCAGGAAGACCCCATTCCTGAGTTTGTTAATCAAGAGCTTAAATTGGTTTGTTGCTCTACATATTTCCAGGTCCTGTGTGCCCCATCTCCGTTTTTTAGGTTCCATACCTTTTCAAGTACTTTGTGCTGTCTGATCCAAAAAACCTTTTTTTTTTTTCCTTATCAGCCCTGCCTACTCTGTGCCGGGGCCAATGTAGTAACTTTAGCTTTTATTCGAGGTTTAGCTGAGTTGGGGGCCTATTTTTGGTAGTCAGAATTTGTCACAACTGGAGTTTCGTTGAGCTCAGCCCCTTGCTGTTAGTAAAGTCTCTTTCCTTTTCCCTCTGGGAACCGGCCTGGGGGGGAGGGGCACCGGCTTCCATGGCTTGGGGGACCCACGGTTTTGGTTGGAATCACAGCTGCTCCAGCTTGTCCAGATTGGTGTACACTGTGTGTCCAGTCACTGATATGGCCCCAGCAGTTGTTCTGTACTGTTCCTGACTATTTACTAGCTGCTCTGGAGGACGCCTAAATTCCACATCTCACTAACCCTCTATCTTGGACCTCTGGCCTCACCTCTTGCTAGTCCTCCCCATCCTTCGTGTTCTAACCCCGCTTTCAGCATTTGCTGCTCAAATAATTTGACACATTTTTAAACTGACACATAAACTATTACATCGTAATAGTTACATCAGTGTACATCAATTTCCCTATCTGCAAGATAGGGCATTAGACATAGATATTTCAAGTCCTTTCAGGTCTAGCTGTGGTGATCTCACCACCTAATTCATCTAGTTTTCTCTCCCTTCCCTTCTGTTTAGACTGTTGTGTATTTTCAGTTCACCTCCACTAGAGGGTGGACAGGGAAAGGGGATAAGGCTTAAATCAATTAACTTGTTTTCTTTGTAGTCAGTCCCAGCCAAAAAAAGTTTGCAGAAGAAATTGACTTTATGTTAACAGAAATGAAATTGAGTTTCTTTTGGTTTCATTTTTCTTAGCTATTTTGCTCTTGTATTATAAGAGGAAATTCTGAGATAAATGCTTTATATAATTTTCTTTGTATTAAGTAGAAGGAAATCAGTTATATACTTGCCATGTCCAGACTATCTGTCCCCAGTTAATAAATAAAATCTTTACTACATCAATATTTAGCCTAATCCTTCATTCTTTTTATTGGAATTTCCAGTTAAAAATTCTGATCAAGAGCCTCAACTAGCCACCACTTGCTTACCACATAAGATTCTATCTCTCTGCCCAACTTTCTAAGAAATTTTGTTTCCCCTTACTTCCCAGAAAATATCCTGTGCTCCAGAGATGCAGCTTTCCATAAAAATCTCTTAAGTATAGTCTTGGCATTTGCAGGACTGACCCAGCTGTGTTGTGATTAAAAAGATCTTATTGCGCCAGCGCTTCTTGGAGAGATGACTGATTCTTGAGCTGGTGTAAGGTAGGTATAAGATGAGCCTGGAACATATCATTATGCCAGAAATTAAGGAGGTGCTCAAAATAAATGATGGATATATGTTATAAAAATAGGAACTAACTTTGAAGGGACCATAGTCCAAACCTGGGATAAATGGAAAACCAAAATAATGTAGAAAGCCATGAATCCATATCAGTAATAAATAGATAAATTACTAAATAGAAAAAATGAGGGAGAAGGGATGTTACAGCAGGGAATGCTGGAGTTGGAAAATCATCAATTTGTACCTACCATAGTAAACAATAGTTCACACAAGAATCATCAATGGATTTTGATAAGTACGATATTTGCATGGTCTTAAAGTATTACCCCACAAACTGCTTGTTAATTTCATTGTAAAAAGAATATTCAGTGAAGAAATTGGGCAACACTTTGACCAAGTAATCAAAATAACATCCGCCATGAGAGGCAGATGGACATGTGCTTCCAGAAGAACCCAGCATCATCTATGTAGTGTTCAAGCTGAATGCATCGCCAAATCTAATCATGAGGAAACATCAGACAAACCTCAAAGGTGGAATATTCTACAGAAAGAAAAGGGGACGTATGACAATTAAATGCATACCTGATCCTAGACTGGATCCTCTACTGGAGGAGGGTGGATAATGCTATAAAGAATATTAGGTCAACTGACAAAATTGAAATACAGGCAGTAGGTTAGGTAAAAATATTGTATCAATGTTAAATATGCTAAATTAATAACTTTTGTTATGTAAGAATATCCCTATTAGGAAATACACATTGAAGCATTTTGGGGTGACGAATTATGTAACTTACTCTAAATGGTTCAGAAAAAAAAATGGTTGTTTGTATACAGAGAGAGAATGTGCAAAGGAGCTATCATGGTTATAGATGATAAAGATTATATGGATGTTTGTGTACCATCTGATACTTTTCTGTAAGTTTGAAGTTATTTCTAAATTAAAAAGTTTAAGGTAAAGATGGGGTTGCAAATCCGGGCCGTGGCAATTGCTGAGCACTTACCATGAGTGGGGTGCTCTCTGGGTTAAATATTTTACATGTAATTATCTCAGTCCTCATGACAATCCTTGAAGATATGTTTTATCCTGGTTTTATCAGAGAGGAAACTTTGGATGGCGAGGAATTTGCCCAAGATCACCTAGTTATTAAATGCAGAGTTGAGATTTGAACCCAGGGCAGATATCAATACCCCATTTCAAAAGAGGATAACATGTAATCATCTTTTTTTGTTTTACATAGTACTTATATTCTGGACTATTACTTAATTTGTTTATCATTTTAATAGTTTTTTCTCTGTCTTCCCCCATGAGGATATGTGTCACATGAGAGCAGAGATCTTTGACTTTTACTGATAGAGCCCAAGCTCTTGGAATTGTGTCTAGCATATCTTAAGTGCTCAGTAAAATGTTTAAATGAATACATTGTAGGAGTATTGGGAGGATTAAATAAGATAATGTAAATAATGTTTTTGACCTCCTTTGCTGTAACTTTTGAATGAGTAGGAGCCAAAGAGAGGTCCTATCAGTTCGGCCTCCCCTTCAAAATTTTCTGGAGTGATGAATGTCTCTTTCTCACAAAACAAAGCTGGAGAAATCTCCAGCCTGCATGCTTTTGTTCAGATTGAACTTTCAGTTAGCAAATGGCCAGGTCATAAGCATACTGTGCAACTATGAAACACATTATAGGCACTAAATTACTGGAAATTTTTTCATAACTGTAGACAAGTTAAAAATATGGGTAGTTTTTTTTTATCTTTTTCAACTCCTGAACACTGGCAAGGAAACCCTTATTTTCCCAAAGGAGACAAATTTTCCATGCCATTGGAAATGAAAATGTCATAGTAACACCCAAGAGAGGCTTAAGAATGTTGAGCATGAGTGGGGATGAGGGGGTTGGCAGGTGTGGAAACTCAAGACTACACCAAACAACACTGAGATCTCAAACTTTCTTAATACATCTGTGCTGGCTCCACTTTAAGGAGCAAATAAAAACAAATAATGAAAAAAAAACATGCCAACCAAACAAAAATAAGAGGTAGTCAGTAATTTTTATGAGAACAGTGTCTATTTTTTCTACCCATTTAATCCCAACCCCTAGGCCAGTGTCTGGGATGTAATAGGTACTCAGTAAATATTTGTTAACTGATGAACTGTCAGTTTTTGCTACAGTAATAATTAAAAATCCCAGATACTTAGAACAACCAACCTTTATCTCTTGCTTACTATTGGGTTCAGCTAGTTTGACTTCTTAGGCTCAGGTTCAGCAAGAGGGGAGGAAAAATGCAGGATTCTTCTTAAAGCCTTTGCTCAGAACTGACACACTATACTATCACTCTGGCCCATTTTCCATTGGTCAAAATAAGTCACATGACCAATCCAACAGTCAATGGGATGGGGAAATATACTCCACCTATTCTGTTGAGTGGGAGGTACTGCAAAGTCACATGACCAAGAGTACATATGTATAATTCTGTTATATGGAGAAGGAAGAGATGAGAAGAATAATCCAATATGCCAGACACTCTTGTCCATACACCAGAACAGAGTCTATGTGACTGTGAAAGGCTATTTATGTTATTCTAATTGTAACATATTATAATTAGAATAACATTTGTGCCTTATTAAGACCTATCTCCTGCACCAGATAATAGCTCCATGAGGATCAGAATGGTGTATTTGGCTCAATGTTGAATACCCAGAATCGAGAATAGTGCCTGATATGGCTATTAACTTCAGCTGGATTGTATGATATGCTAATAAAACTGTTTAAAAATGAAAAAGAAAATAAGCATATGAGATTTAAAAAAAAAAAGAACAGTGCCTAGTATATAGTGGCCACTTAGTAAATGTTGTTGAAATAATGATGAATAAATGAACCTCTATTCCTTTACAAGTTTACATGACCCACCTCTTTTTCTAGAATCTCAAGAGTATTTTGCAGTTCAGTCAGAAATGTCCTATAATCCTCTTTGGAGAACAGAGGTTACTGTTAGGTTTTGGAGGAAAATCCTACAAAAGAACTAAAGCTTGTTTAAAGAGCTCTGGAAGAGGTAACTACCAGCTGGAATTGAGGATTAACTCTGCAATCACAGAGGGTCATTTGGAAAGCCTTGATAAGAAAGGTTCCTCTGATGACACTCAATTTCTGGTGTCAAGTAAAGTTGAATGAGAGAACACATTATCCATTCTTGCACAAAACTCCAGGACATAAACCAGGTAGGCGAAGGAGGAAAACTCATAGCACAAGCTTTGAAGGGAAAAAAAGAAGTCATTACTCTTTGTGTACTTAGTCATGTTGAATAAATCTTTAGTTGTTAAATAAAATGGGCCTTATTCTCAGTTATCACCTGGGGTTCCCTGGCACAGTCAGAGATGGACTATGAAAAACCTAATTGTTCAGATACAGGAAGAAATTAATGACTACCTAACAGAGAAGCAAAGGTATGACCTTCTGTACTTCCCACATTTTTACACAAAACTATCCCAAAGCAAAGGCATTTGAATATTTTAAGCACAAAATTCTGTTGAAGTCTCAGGTTTTATTTTAAAAATCCATGCACAATATGTGGACAGTTTAATTGAACATCATAAGTATGTGGACCCTTGCGTAGGGAATGAGATTTTGTAGGTTTGTCCAGAGTGATGCCCTGATAAATCCCAGAGTGATTTCAACAGTGAATAAAAAGTATTTGCAAAGTCCCCTTGGGGGAATGGCAAGTATTCTAGATTGCTAGCTGCAGGAATGCAACACACCAGAGATGAATTGGCTTTTAATAAAAGGGGATTTATTTAGTTAAAAGTGTATAGTTCTTCAGAGGAAAGGCAGTTAACTTTCAACTGAGGTTCCTTCTTACATGGGAAGGACACAGGGTGATCTCTGCTGACCTTCTCTCCAGGCCTCTGGGTTCCAGCAACTTTACTGGGTTTATTCCTTTCTGCATCTCCAAAGGCCTGAGCTGCGAGTGCTGAGCTGAGATGTGCTGAACTGCTTGGACTGTGCTACGTTGACCTCTCTCATTTAAGCACCAGCCAATTAAATCAAACATCATTCATTGCAGCAGGCACACCTCCTAGCCAACTGTGGATGTAATCAGCAACAGATGAGGTTCACATGCCATTGGCTCATGTCCACAACAATAGAACTAGGTACCTTCACCTGGCCAAGTTGACACCTGAACCTAACTACCACATGTCCACACCTCGACAACTTGGCAACTATATATGTCACCTTAAATGATATTAAAGTGACAAAAATTCTCTTCTGGCTGTGGACCTATATATCTCAAAACAAGTTATCTGGTGACAATATGCAAAGGAGGACATTCACAGGATACAGATTTTCATTTCCATAGGGAGAAATTGGAAGGAATACAGGAGTTACAAAACCCAAACAGTTCTGAAAACCTGCAGGGCAAACACCATTGGATTTCAAAGTCTGAAAGTCATTTATCCTTCAGCTTTAGAAAGTGGCAGTCCTACCCTTTCCAAGGGCCTATGCGGTGGCCTGCCTCTCTCCAAATCAACCTCGGGGAACATTGAGGAGACCACCTTTTTCTCGGCTCCACCCTCTCCAGGCATTGGGGCTACACCTGGGCTCTCTCCCACTTCCAGGGCACATGCTCAACCCCTACATGTGGTGGCAGCTAATCTCTCCCCAGTACCCAAGGAGCATGCTGTACCTTTTCTAAGGCCTGAGGTGGCTCTTCCACTGCAATGAGGTGGGAGACTCATCCTCTGCCTTCAGGGCAAGCTCACCCTCTCCATGTTTATGGGTGGGTCCACTCTCCTGGCCGAGGTTTCTTGACTTCAGACCCGAGCTTCCATGGTTTTCACTCTGCAAACTCCAATTTGTCCCTTTTGTGTCCTCCTTTGTCCAGATTGGCAGTGTTTTCATTTACACCAACAGTGTCTTCAAGCACTCCAGGACTTCTCCACCATTCTCTTCACAGTTCCTCCAAAATCTTCCCCTTATCCATCAAAAAAACTGTCCCAACATATCTGGTATTTGCAAACTGCAGCAGCACTCCACTTCTCCAGTACCATATGTGTTCTAGTTTGCTAGCTGCTGGAATGCAACACACCAGAAATGGATTGCCTTTTAATAAAAGGGGATTTATTTAGTTAAAAGTGTATAGTTCTTCAGAGGAAAGGCAGCTAACTTTCAACTGAGGTCCTTTCTTACATGGGAAGGCACAGGGCGATCTCTGTTGGCCTTCTTTCCAGACCTCTGTTCCAACAACTTTCCCTGGGGTAATTCCTTTCTGCATCTCCAAAGACCTGGACTGAGCTGCAAGTGCTAAGTTGTGAGTGCTGAGATGAGGTATGCTGAGCTGCTTGGGCTGTGCTATGTTGACCTCTCTCATTTAAGCTTCCATCCAATTAAATCAAACATCATTCATTGAAGCAGGCATGCCTTCTAGCCGACTGCAGATATAATTAGCAACAAATGAGTTTCACATGCCATTGGCTCATGTCCACAGCAATAGAACTAGGTACCTTCACCTGGCCAAGTTGACACCTGAACCTAACTACCACAGCAAGAAAAGGGGAAAATTCTACTTCCCCATGTGGTGAATTCCTGATATTCTCACAAGTAGTGGAGACAACCAAAGCAATAGGCCAACCCTCAATCTTGGGGTTTGTTCATATGAAACTTATCCCCGCAAATGACAGGCTAATCCTACTTAAAATTAGGCCTAAGGGGAGGGCCATGCTGACTCAACAGGCAGAATTCTCGCCTGCCATGCCGGAGACCCGGATTCGATTCCTGGTGCCTGCACATGCAAAAAAAAAAAAAAAAAATTAGGCCTAAGAGTCACACCCAGAGAACCTCTTTTGTTGCTCACATGTGGCCTCTCTCTCTCAGCCAACACAACAAGCAAACTTACTGCCCTCCCCCCTCTCTACGTGGGTCATGACTCTCAGGGTATAAACCTTCCTGACAAGGTGAGACAGAAATCCTAGAATGAACTGGGACTCAGCATCAAGGGATTGAGAAAACCTCAACCAAAAGGGGCAAGAGAGAAATGAGACAAAATAGTCAATGGCTGAGAGATTTCAGAGTTGAGAGGTTATCCTGGAGGTTATTCATACTCATTATATAGATATCACCTTTTTAGTTAAAGTATTTTGGAGAGGCTGGAAGGAAGTGCCTGAAAATGTAGAGCTGTGTTCCAGTAGCCATGTTTCTTGAAGATGATTGTATAATAATATAGCTTTTGCAATGTGACTGTGTGATTGTGAAAACCTTGTGTTTGATGCTCCTTTTATCTATGATTTGAACAGATGAGTAAAAGATATGGATTAAAAATAAATAATAGGGGGACTTCCAGGGATGAATCCAGACCTGGCACCATGGGATCAACAATTCCATCCTTACCAAATGGTGGAAAAGAAGTGTAATTAACAAAGTATCAGTGGAAGAGAGAGTTCAAATAGAGTCAAGAGCCTACTCTGGAAGTCGCTGTTATGCAAGACCTTTCTACCTATCATACCCTGCCAAACCCCAATCAGGACCATTCCAGCCAATCCTAAAGAACACTTCAGGCAATTTATAAGATTCCACAAGGGTTCCAGGCCCTAGAGTAACTTGCCAGAAACCTACAACCTCCAGATGGGTCCCTGGACCAGATAAGTCCTGAAACCTAGAGGGCCTAGCCTGTCCAGAGAATCAGATAGTTCCACCTCCCTACCCCATATTAGTGACAGACCCTTCCAATATCAAAAATTTAGAATTGCCATAGCCCAAACAACCCAAATGAGAGGTATGGAAAGGTCAAATGTGATGGTGGAGTTATACATAGAAGGTAGGATTTAACAAATGAATATGAATGCTGAATCATTACATTGATACCTCTTTTAGCCTCCAGTATTTTAGAGCAGCTAGAAGTAAAAACCTAAAATTGTGAAATTGTAACCCATGTCATAGTCTGAAGTATGTTCTACAACTAACTGTGGTGCTGTGCTTTGAAATTTATAGCTTTTTTGTATATGTATTATTGTTCACAAAAAAAGAAGGAAAAATCATTTGTGATGATAAAAAAGTATTTAAGCCCTCTAGCCTTCTATATTCTGAAGCAGCTAGAAGGAAAAATATGAGAGGATATATGGTATAGCCCATGACGAACTCTGGGATCTATCCTGTAACCACTTTTTGAAGAGTGCTTGGAAAACTATTACTCTTTTACTTCTTTGCTTTGTATATATGTTATACTATAAAATAAAAAATAAGTTTAAAAAATAATAGGGGAACAAAATGTTAAAATAAATTTAGTAGATTGAAATACTAGTGATCAATGAAAGGGAGTGGTAAGGGGTATAGAAAAAAATAGGGGAAACAAAGTCTAAAATATATTGGATAGATGGAAATACTAGCAGTCAATGAGAGGGAGAGGTAAGCAATGTGGTATGCATGAGTTTTTTCTTTTTTATTTTCATTTCTTTTTCTGAATTGATGCAAATGTTCTAAGAAATGATCCATGGTGATGAATATACAATTATGTGATGATATTGTGAGTTATTAATAAGAATGTTTGTGTTGGTATGTTGTCATGTTTAAAGAAAATTTTAAAAAAAATCCGCGCACATTTTGCCTTCTACTCCATAATCTATCAGTTTGTTTAAATATAAAAATACTATTTAAGATTATTTATTGTCTAGTAGAATGGACACCTCAGAAGATGTACCTTGTTGCTTTACATATTATCCCCTTCCCCACCTATTTCAGTTTGCTAATGCTGCCAGTATGCAATATACCAGAAATGGATTGGCTTTTACAAAAGGGATTTATTAGATTTCAAATGTACAGTTCTAAGGCCATAAAAATGTCCAAATTAAGGCATCAACAAGAGGGTACCTTCACTCAAGAAAGTCCAGTCATGTCTGGGGTTTCTCTGTCACATGGGAAGACACGTGGTGAAGTCTGTTGGCCCTTTGCTCCCAGGTTTCATTGCTTTCAGCCCCTGGTTCCAGTGGCCTCCTCTCTGACCTTGTATCTGCTTCAGGCATCTGAGGTCTCTCAATTCTCTGTATCAGCTCTTTTAACGGACTCCAGTAAGCTGAAAAGACCCACCTTGAATACGTGGTTCACATCTCCGTGGAAGCAAGCTAATCAAAAGTTTCCACCCACCATGGGATTATCAATGCCATCTTGACAAAAAGGGGGGAAAAGTGTGAAAAATAAGGTATCAGTGTCTGAGAGAGTTCAGATAGAGTCAAGAGGCTTCACTGGAAGTCTCTTATGCATGCTTCAGTCAGACATTGCTACCTATTATAACTTGCCAAACCCCAACCAAAACCATTCCTGCCAATCCTAAAGAATACCTAGGGTATTATATAAGATTCTACAAATGTTCTGTGCGCTAGGGTAACTCTAAAACCTACAACCCCCAGATGGATCCCTGGACTGAAATAAGTCCTGAAATGCAGAGGGACCAGCTCTTCCAGTACATCAACTACTTCCAACCCCCTATTCCATATTATCGGCAGCCCCTTCAACATGAAAAAGTTAGAATGGGCATAGCCCAAATACCCCTAAAGAGTGGGAGAAAGAGCAAAGGTGATGGTGGAGTTTTACAAAGAAGTCTGGTTTAACAAATGAGTATGAGTGTTGAATCATTATACTGATTTTTCTTTTAGCCGCCAGTATCTTAGAGCAGCTAGAAATAAAAACCTAAAATTGTGGAATTGTAACCCATACAAATTCTGAAATCTGTTCTACAACTAATTTTAGTGAAGTATTTTGAAATTTATTGCTTTTATGTATATATGTTATTTAAAGAAAAGGAGGAGTATAACAGAGATGATAGGATTTTAAAAATGAGTATGACTGTTGAATCAATATATTGATATTTCTGTTGGTCTTCAGTATCTTGGAGCAGCTAGAAGAAAAAATGAAAACTTTAAAATCTGTTCTATAACTACTTGCTAAAATGTACTTGGAAATTTATTGCTTTTTTGTATATACGTTATATTTCACAGTTAGAAATAATAAAACAAAATTTAATAAAAGGTCTCACATAGACAAATACAAAAAGTAAAATAAAATAAAAAAGGTCTCACTCACAACAGATCTGCATCCACAAAATTTGATTAGAAGAACAAGGCTTTTCTGGGGTACATAACAGTTTCAAACAAGCATTCCATCCTACCCGTCTCCTCCCCAGGCTCACTTATGTCTTTTTATAATTGTGCTGAAGCTGTTAACCAGATTATAATATTTAGATCTTCCTGGCTAGACTGTGCCATCATATACCAGATATTCCCAAAACCGATGTCTAGAAGGGAGTGAAGGGGCTCTTTAGCAGTTGAAAATCAAAGATCAGTATCGAGAGTGAGATTTTCCTCAAGGGGTTTGGTCCATTTCTCTGGGGGCTCTTTACTAAACGGTATATAAAGAATAAGTGAGCTCTTTTGCTATTCTACCCCTATGGCCTAATTCGGGATGTTACTCTAAAATCCCATGCCTCTGGAATTCCCACTCCCACAGAATTTGCCCAGTGTGTTAGACACAATGGGAATGTGTCTGGCTGGTGGGGTGTAGATCCTTCCATAGCATTAGAGAAGAGTCTTCTTTTTGTGACTACGAGAGTAATTTTTATTCATTGTAAAAATGAGTTGGAAAGTACACAGAAAAGCAGGGGAAAATAAGCTGATGACTCAGTGCAACCTCATTTTGGCATACTTTCTTCCACCTTTTTCTGCCATTTTTATAAGATAAAGATCATACCACATATATAAAAAATTTGTATCTGATTTTGTCACTTAAAATAGCATTTTTCCATGTCCTTAAATATTTCTCTAATGATTCAGTTTAAGGACAGCACTATGCCTCAATTTCTAGACGTGCCATTATTTACTCAACCATTTTCTTAATGTTAGAAATTTGATTGTTTCCAATTTTTCAGTCTTCTAAATAATAATCGGATGAATATTTTTGTGCACAAATCTTTGTCCACATTTTCAAGTGTATACTTAGGGCAAACAAGGGTCTTAGAATGAAGACTCTCAGGATATGCACATTTTAAGGCCCTTGATACATACTGGGCTCTTTTTTAAAAATTATTTTTATTAATTTTTAAATTAAAAACAAAATACTACAAGAAACACAAACATTCTTAACATATGATCATTCCATTCTACATATATAATCAGTAATTCACAACATCATCACATAGTTGCATATTCATCATCATGATCATTTCTTAGAATATTTGCATCAATTCAGAAAAAGAAATAAAAAGACAACAGAAAAATGAAACAAAAACAGAAAAAACAATAATACATACCATACCCCTTACCCCTCCCTTTCATTGATCACTAGCATTTCAAACTAAATTTATTTTAAAATTTGTCCCCCCTATTATTTACTTTTATTCCATATGTTCTACTCATCTGTTGACAAGGTAGATAAAAGGAGCATCAGACACAAGGTTTTCACAATCACAAGGTCACATTGTGAAAGCTATATCATTATTATTCAATCATCCTCGAGAAACATGGCTACTGGAACACAGCTCTACGTTTTCAAGCAGTTCCCTCCAGCCTCTCCATTACATCTTGGATAACAAGGTGATATCTACTCAATGCATAAAAATAACCTCCAGGATAACCTCTTGACTCTGTTTAGAATCTCTCAGTCATTGACACTTTATCTCATTTCACTCTTCCCCCTTTTGGTCGAGAAGGTTTATTCAATCCCTTGATGCTGGGTCTCAGCTCATTCTAGGGTTTTTCTCAATCCCTTGATGCTGAGTCTCAGCTCATTCTAGAATTTCTGTCCCACGTTGCCAGGAAGGTCCTCACCCTTGGGAGTCATATCCCATGTAGACAGGGGGAGGGTGGTGAGTTTGCTTGTTGTGTTGGCTGGAGAGAGAGGCCACATCTGAGCAACAAAAGAGGCTCTCCGGGGGTGACTCTTAGGCCTAATTTTAAGTAGGCTTGACCTATCCTTTGTGGTGTTAAGTTTCATATGAACAAACCCCAAGACTGGGGGCTCAGCCTATAGCTTTTGTTGTCCACACTGCTTGTGAGAATATCAAGAATTCAACTTGGGGAGGTTGAATTTTCCCCTGTTCTCACCATTCCCCAAAGGGGACTTTGCAAATACTCTTCCACTCACTGATCAAATCACTCTGGGATTCATCAGGGCATCACCTGGACAAACCAACAAAATCTCATGTCCTACCCAAGGTTCCATGTACTTATGGTGTTCATCCAAGTTATCTACATAAGTTATATTAAGAAATGCATTAGTCAAAATATAAATTTTGTACCAAATAAACATTTTTTGCTTTAGTCTCACACATAAGTTGAAATTTTAAAATATTAATTACCATCTATTTTCAGCACCCTGCAGTAATGATATTCCTTTATTCTTCCTCATACAGAAACTTTTTTAAATTTGTACATTTAGTCGCTATCATTATACACTCTAGGCATTCCTAGATTATACCATCTCAATCTTTATCATCTACCTTTCTTTCCGATTTCATTTATGCCTCCAGCACTCCTCCCTCTGTCATTCTCACATTCAGCTTCATTCAGTGTTTTAACATAATTGTATTACAGTTAGGTAGTATTGTGCTGTCCATTTCTAAGGTTTTATATTCAGTCCTGTCACACAATCTGTATCCCTTCAGCTCCAATTACCCAATATCTTACCCTATTTCTATCTCCTTATGGTCTCTGTTACCAACGAAATATTCTAAGTTTATTCACTAATGTCTGTTCATATCAGTGAGACCATACAGTATTTGTCCTTTTGTTTTTGGCTAATCTCACTCAGCATCATGTCCTCAAGGTCCATCCATGTTGTCACATACTTCATAACTTTATTGTCTTACAGCTGCATAATATTCCATCATATGTATGTACCACAGTTTGTTTAGCCACCTGTCTGTCGATGGATATTTTGGCTGTTTCCATCTCTTGGTAATTGTAAATAATGCTGCTATAAACATTGGTGTGCAAATGTCCATTTGTGTCCTTGCTATCATGTCCTTTGAGTAGAGACATCATATAGATGGGTCCTGTTTTTTAATTCATTCTGCCAGTCTATGTTTTTGATTGGGAAGTTTAATCCATTAACATTTAGTGTTATTACTGTACAGGTAGTACTTTCTTCTACCATTTTGCCTTTTGGATTTTATATGTCATATCTAATTTTCCTTCTTTTTACCTTTACTCATAGTCTTTCTTTCTACACTCTTCTCCACACCTCTCTCTTCTGTCTTTTCGTATCTGTCTCTAGTGTTCCCTTTAGTATTTCTTGCAGAGCTGGTTTCTTGCTCACAAATTCTCTCAGTGATTTTTTATCTGAAAATATTTTAATTTCTCCCTCATTTTTCATGGACAATTTTGCTGGATATAGAATTCTTGGTTGGCAGTTTTTCTCCTTTAATAATTTAAATATATCATCCCACTGTCTTCTCGCCTCCATGGTTTCTGCTGAGAAATCTACCCATAGTCTTATTGGGCTTCCCTTGTACGTGATGGATTGCTTTTCTCTTGCTGCTTTCAAGATTCTCTCTTTCTCTTTGACCTCCAACATTCTGATTAGTAAATGTCTTGGAGTACGTCTATTTGGATCTATTCTCTTTGGGGTATGCTGCACTTCTTGGATCTGTAATTTTAGGTCTTTCATAAGAGTTGGGAAATTTTCAGTGATAATTTATTCCATTAGTTTTTCTCCTTGTTTTCCCTTCTCTTCTCCTTCTGGGACACCCACAACACATATATTCATGCACTTCATATTGTCCTTCAATTCAATTCATATTGTCCCTGCTCATTATTTTCCATTTTTCCCCTATATTTTCTTTTGCTTGTCAGATTTCAGATGTTCCATCCTCCAGTTCAGTAATCCTATCTTCTGCTTCTTGAAATCTAACATTGTAGGTTTCCATTGTTTTTTCATCTCTTTTACTGTGCCTTTCATTCCCATAAGTTCTGTGATTTTTTTCAGACTTTCCATTTCTTCTTTTTGTTCATTCCTTGCCTTCTTTATATTCTCCCTCAATTCATTGATTTGATTTTTGATGAGATTTTCCATATCCATTCATATATTCTGAATTAATTGTTTCAACTCTTGTATCTCATTTGAATTGTTGGTTTGTTCCTTTGACTGGGCTATATCTTCAATTTTCCTAGTGTGATTTGTTATTTTTTGCTGGCATCTAGGCACTTAATTACCTTAATTAGTTTATTCTGGAGATTGCTTTCACTTCTTTTACCTAGGGTTTTCTTGCTGGATGAATTTGTTGTCTGTTTCTTCTTTGACATTCAGTTCAGCTTTTTCTGGACCTCTAGCTTAGGTTTTGTTTAACAGGAAAATTTTTTCAGTTCTTGTTTTCTTGATTCTTCCCCTGCCTGTATGGTGCCTTTCCCCCCCCACCCTCAGGAGGGTCTACTTACATATCTAGACCCCAGCCAGATTTTCCCAGACCAAACTGGCCTCCTGTCAGGAGGAAAGAGTCACCTGTGTCAGTTTTCCCTGAGGGTGAGACCCAGCAGGTTGAAAGATTTTCCTGTGATGTCTCTGGACTCTGTTTTTCTTATCCTGCCCAATATGTGGTGCTTGTCTGCCTGCAGGTCCCACCAGCATAAGATGATGCAGTACCTTTAACTTTGGCAGACTCTCCCTGCTGGGGATGTGGTGGAGACAGAGGAGAGGTTGTTGACTGGTTTTAATGGCTTCAAATTACCAAGCCCTGGTGTCTGAA